>PVJA010006163.1:9224-64224 GCA_004027025.1 Myocastor coypus
CCCCCCCGCCCCAAACTGAGAGACTAAGTCCAAGGCCTTTATTTACCTTTTCCCCCCAGGCTGGCTCAGCCACACCCTGAGGGGGGTGGGGCTGGCATAGCATGTGGTGTCAGACCACTGAGCTATCTCACCAGCCCTTCTTATTTTCACGTATATTTTTCATTTTTGAGGCAAGGTGTCATTAAATTTTTGCCTAGGCTAGGCTTGAGTGTATAATCCTTCTGTCTCAGCCTCCTAGTGTGCACTACCATGCCTGGTTAAGAAATCACTTTATAAGATTATTCTTCGTTTGGTTAGTTTAGGTGACCCTCCCTCCCGTCCATGAGATCAAACTCATACCTCTGTACGTGCAAGGTAAGTATTCTACCAATAAGTTACATCCCTGAACCTTTAATCTACAATGGTACAGTAAGACTGCATGTATAGGAATTATGCTAGGCTTATATTTAGTTGACTAAAATGTGATATGGTCATGGGTTTGTTAAGTTGGTACTATTTTATTCCTTAATTAACTAATTATTTCTAAAAATTTATGCCTCATACAGTGAAATAAGTAAAAGATCTTTTTATTTTTTTCTTGTTTCAGAACCTTTGTTTATTTATTCACTCATTTTTATGGCCAACTCAGCCCACCCCAAGGGCAGGGCTGGCTCAGCATGTGGTGCCGGGGATCGAACCCGTGGTCCCTGAAGCCGCCCAAGCTTTCCCAAGCAGGCGCTTTAGACCACTAAGCCATCACACCAGGCCCAGTAAAAGATCTTAAGTGCCTGAATAAAGAGCTCTCCACTGCAAGAGGAACTCCTTTAGATAAAATTCATTTGTGGACACCTTTGTTTTATTGCCTTCATTTCTCGATGAACATATAAATATGTCAGGACATATTACATAGATTTCCATTACTACAGATTGCTTGGAGTAGTATGATTTAAAATAGAACCCCAGGGCTGGGGAGATAGCTCAGCCTGCCTGGCCAAGTACAAAGACCCAACTTGGATCCTCTGTACCATGGCATGCCAAGCTGGCCCCCAAACCAGCATGGTGACACACACCTATAATCCAGTGTTGGGGAGGCGGAGACAGGAAGATCACTATGAGTCTAAATTATATAGCAAGAACCTGTATCAAATAAAATAAATAAGGAAAAAAAGTTTTAAAAAACAACTAAAATAGAGATCTAGATTTACATTACTGCACTAATTAGTGTGATCTTAATCAACTTTCATCTCTTTTAGGCCTTGGTTTTCTGGATCCACAACATTACAATTTCATAGGATCATTATCTGCATATAAAACTGTGTAGGTGAGAGAGAGAAAGAGAGAGAAACAGAGAATGACTAACAATACATGAAAAGGTAAGATATATGAAGCAATCAAACTGGGTGCTGCCTAAACTAGTAAATCAACCTCACAGCACCTGCCTCACTGCTATAATAGACTGCCTCACTGCTATCATAAGTTGTTCATCCTCCCCAGGTCTCTAATGGGCACTGAAGAGAGGATACGTATAAGTAAGATAAGTAAGATAAAGCCCTTGTCCCCTGGAAAGTCAGACTAGTGGGTAGCACAAAGGCACACAAGAGACCAATCATAACATGACTGAAGGAAACTGACATTTTAATAAGATTAAACAGAAAGATAATGTATGCTTTAGTGAAAAGAAAACATGTTCATTTCAGTTTTACAGAACTAGATTTAAATCCATCGATCTCTCCAAATTCTTTAACTTGTAAAACAGGCATAACATGGCACATATCAAAGGGTTGTCAGTATTAAACAAAGTAATGCATGTCAAACACTTAATACACTGTAAATTCAATCTATGCTAACTACAGTGATGAAGATGAGGAAGGAAATACTCTGAGAGCTCAAGCAACAGCAATTCAGTAGAGTTCAAAAAGGTAGACGTTTGACTTCTTCTCTGAAGATACTGTCAAAAGACAATGCAGTACAAGCAACTGCCTAAAAAAATTTATAAGAAGTATATTAAAAACACAGTATCACAATAGTAGGCTCACAGAATAGATGTCTATCCCACACGTCTGGATTTTATTAATAAAGCTACCAAGGATGTTCGAAATCCAACTATATAAAGTATTCAAAAGACTTCTCCACCTTCCAGGTTATTTAAAACTTGAAGCTCTATTTAAATTCTACAAATACTTAGAAGTATGTGGGTTCACATTCAGTGAAGCCCTGTAGGCAATTCTTGTCAGACATTAATCTACATCATTAGTAAAATCCAATTAATCTGTGGCAGAAAAGAGCTCTCATATTTTTTTTTTTTAAAATCCTAGTTCTCCTTCAAAAAATAAAAATTAAAAACAGAACCACAAGACTCTGATAATAGAACTCATTTCCGAACTCATTTCCTTTGTTACTCTTTACCATGGTGTCATCTTAAGATAAAAAAAATTTTATCCAAAACAACTTGGGTTTACTTGAGGCAGTACTAATAACAAAGACATTGCACCATTACTGGCAAGTTTTGATTTTAAGATATTGCAACAGGAATTTCTTATTTGTGTATAATGCGTTCTTACACAATGTACTAAAAAAGAACAGTCTGACATTTCCTTCTCAAAAATCTTCTTTAGAAAACATAAAATAGCCTGGAATTTTGTTTTGTAAGAAATAACCCAAGGAACTAAGTTATTTTTGTTTAATCAATTAATTTTTCACAAACAAAATAGATTTAGTTTAGAAATAACTTTTCAAAAGGTTGCCATTCCTAAAGTTCTAACTATAAAGCCAAACAAGCAAAAACTCCTGGGAGTTCTGAACAGTTAAGATTACGACAGCAAGAGCTGGTGAGATAGCTCAGCAGCATAAGTGCTTGCTTGGCAAGCACAAGGTCCCAAGTTCAGTCCCCTAGTACTGAAAAAACAAAACCAAACAACAACAACAAACAGTACAAAAGCATCCAAACCTTTCCATGTGCTGACCGTTTTGGACAGTCAGAATCATCGTAAGAATCAAACTAACAGAACAAACCAGTAGCCACTGACTTTGTTGCATTTTATTTAATACAAAAGCAGAAGAAAAATTCCCCAATCCTACTAGTAAGCCTACTAAGGCACACACTCTCACTCCCTCAGTACTCTACTCTTCTTCTCACTCTACTTACTGCCGCTGTGGTAATATATGTTCTGTGTATCATCCTGTTTCATCTGCTTGGGTCTTACCAGCTCCTTCAGTTACCCCTAGGTCTTCAATCTTTCCCCAAGTCACAGCAACATGACAAATCAAAAATTTCTGGCCAAGCATGGTGGCACACACCCATAATCCCAGCACTCAGAAGGCTGAGGCAGGACATTGCTGAGTTCTAGGCTGAGGCCAATGAGTTCAAGACCAGGATAAACTGCAAAGCGTAACCCTGTGTCAAACAAATAAACAAAACAAAACCCAAAAAACTCCTCTTTTGTCAAGATCACTAAATACCTCCATGTTGTCAAATCCAAAGGACACATCTTACTGAGCAGAAGCAATCACACTCTCTTGAAATATTTCCACTTTTCTGGCTACTCCTTTTTTTTTTTTTTTTTTTTTTTTTTTTTTTTTTTTTTTTTTTTTTTTTTTTTTTTTTTTTTTTTTTGTCTTTTTGAGACATGGTCTCACTATGCAGTTCGGGCTGGCCTTGTGCTCACTTTTGTAGCCCTGGCTGGTCTCAAACTCTCACCAATCCTCCTATCTCAGCCTCCCAAGTGCTGGAATTACAGGCGTGTGCCACCATGCCCGGCTCTGGCTACTCCTTTGACAACTCTTCCTGCTCTACTTCCTAGAGTTCTTCCTGGTCATTGTTTCCTCCTTGTGTTCTCTTCATATTCTCTCCCTCATGATGTCATCTATTCACTTAGCCTTAAATTCCCTCTACATACTGACAATTCCCTTTTTTGCAAAAGCAGAATGATGTCCCACATCACAGTGTGCTATGAATATTCTGCATAAATAATCAGCATCATAGAAGGGAACTCATAAGCATTCAAGCCTTCCTACACCTATAATGCATAGTAACATTCAGAAGTAAAGTGACTTGGCTTATGTCATAAAACAAGTTAGTGACAAATCTAGAAGCAGGACCCATAGAACAGATGGCCTGGTTTTTCCCTAATATATATGAATTGTACAATTCATGGGTTTCACTGAGATATTTCCATCCATGAGTATTTCCTGTCCATGCTTCCTTTGGGTGGTCTTATTGGCAGCAGAGAATATGGTGATATACTGGCAAGATATTCCTCTAAAACTAAATCTACAATTATTTTTCTGTGAATTTTGAAAAAGATAAGCTCAAACTATAGAATATTTCTCTTTCCAATAACAGCAAACTGGTATTATGATTTTCTCACTACACAGATTGAACTCCTAGTAATCCTCCTATTTTCAGCCTTGAAATGCTGGGATTACAGGTATTCTCCAACATGCCCATTCTTAATTGCTGTCTCAGCGTCCTGGGGGCAGGGCCAGCACAGCAGGGTGAGGGATGGTTCAAATCCTGGTCCTTGCACCTGGCTAAGCAGGTGCATTAGTTCACTGACCTATCTGGCCAGCCCTGGTATTATGATTTATGTATGTGATCAGAATAATTACAGCCCCAGATTCTGCTTAGCTGTTTTTATTAATTCAAAATTTTATTTTATTTTTTTAAATTTTATTTTATATTTTTCTTGTTTCAGAACCTTTATTTATTCACTCATTTTTATGGCCGGCTCAGCCCACCCTGAGGGCAGGGCTGGCGCAGCATGTGGAGCTGGGGATCGAACCGCGGTCCCTGAAGCCGCCCAAGCCTTCCCAAGCAGGCGCTCTAGACCACTGAGCCATACCACCGGGCCCTAATTCAAAATTTTAAATTGAAACATAGAGGATAGGAACCTAAAATGTGACATGATACCAAGTTCCAGATATCTGGAGAAGATTTAGCCACATGGAAATAGCCCCATGTGCCTTGCTGCCTGTGTTACAAAATCACAACGCCAATTACTTAATATAGTAAGAACACATACTATTAATCTCCTTCACTATCAGTACCACTATGAAGTGATCTATTTCATAGGCAAACAGGAAAATTTGATACCAGAAAGCTGCTAGTATGTCCTCATTGATTTGAGGCCATGTCAGGACATGACACACAGGACTAAATCCCAGAACTGAACTAACTCATTCATCCCATTCCAATTCTATTTACCTTATCTCAAAGTACTGTAGTTTAACTTCTGCATAGCTGAATACCACAACTACTAGTTATATTTCTTTAAGAAAATAAGACTGCTTTTCAGCATACTGGAATATTAATTTGTTCCATGATTTGGGGAAGATGGCTGCAGTTGTGTTCATTACCCAATGTGAAGTACCCAATGAAAGCTAAATTCTGCCCAGCGCTTCTGTTTGTTTGGTACTAACCAATTTCAGCTTCTCTCATTTGTAGTTTTGCTTTGCTTGGGAGTCTAGCAGTAATTTAACTTTTCTATTTCAAGAAATATGTCACATAGTGACAGGCACTTAGCAGACAATATTAGCTTCTCTGCGCCCTTTCCATGAATGTTAATTTTTTCAAAATAACTGGAAAAAAATACTAAATATTCAGACTCACTTGCCTTTTGCACTTCTCTACCATACAGAGCCTTCATAAACAGAAGCATCCATAATCAGAAAAATTTTAGTTTCTTATGTTGCCACAAAAAATACTTATTTTTCATCAAGCTAAACATTTTGGGGCCAGGAACAATGGTGGGTGGCAAGGCCACCACCGCAGTGGAGGGGCTAGTTTCCTGGGTGCGGCAGACTTCGCAGAGCAGTTCCAGTCCTACTCTGAAAGTGAGAAGCAATGGAAGGCTCCCATGGAATTCATCCCCTGCCACCTGCCAGACTACTGACACCCGCCCAACGGTGGTGGCCGCCTGGATCAGCTGCTGGCACTCTCCACGGTCTGGGACAATCACCTCTCCCTCGCCTGCAGTTACAGTAAAGACCTTCTGGACAAGGTGACGGAAATGGCTGGTGGAACTGAAGTGGAAGACGGGCCACAGTTTACCACCAGAAGTGAATTACTGAGAAAGCATCAAAGCTAAGATTCACCCCGGGGTAGTCATCAGTAACAGGTTCAGAAAGGAAGCTGTGATGGATGTGACACTGGCTGCAGCAGCTCTTCAAGACACGGCTGTTACCCACAAAATGACACTGTTGGCATGAGAAGGAATCTGTCTGGATCGGCTTTTTAAAAGGCTTCATCCCTCCAGTAGCTGTCACTGTAAAAGTGTGCATGGATGTTCATGTATTTATAAATCCTGCACTCTAAGATAACTTATTCACATTGTATAATCCAAACTTTGTTTAAAAGCTTGTTTGTTTGTTTGTTTTTTAAGCCAAGTGTGGTGGTCCACACCTGTAATCCCAGCATTGGGAGGCTGAGGCTGGAGGATTCCTGTGAATTGGAGGGCGGCCTGAGCTGCACAGTGAGCTCATGACAGCCTGAATTACATAGTGAGACCCTGTCTCAAGAAAACCAAAAACAAAATAAAATGCCCTTTTAAAAAAATGTTGATGTGATAAAGGCAGGTAGTTAATTTGATAATTTGTCTTTTTTAACAGCATAACTTGAAGTGTAATTCTGTGTCTTGGCCTTTTTCTCCCCAGGGAAGCAAATCAAATCCTTTATTTCCTTATTGCTACCTGGAGTTTACTATACCTTTGTCCCACTGCCTTGTATATTTATCTTTTTGTAGAAAACAAGAATCACATCATGGGCTTGAGGTACTCGTGAGCTGGCTCATGGGAGGAGGCACCTATAAAAAATCTGGGTGTCTGCAGTGAAGGCTGGAGTGCAACCCAGTGGTATAGCACTCATGCTCAGACGCTGCGATCCACTCCCAGCATCTGGAGAGGAGGCTGTCAGTTATTCTGTAGGTTCTCCATGTCTCTCAGGCTACTGAGTAAAACTTACAATCTTTCTTTTTATGCAAATATGTGAGGCCTTATCAAATTACAGAGTGGAGAGCAAATGCTAGTATTCACTTTTAGAGAATATTTCCCATAGGTTTCTCATGGATTTTATTCTGTACGAATTTCAATAAAATCATAGCTTTTCTGTTAAACCAAAAAAACAAAACAAAACAAACAAACAAAAAAAAACAAAAAAACATTTTGAGATGTACTAAAAGGACAGTCTGTTAAAAATATCACTATGGGGCCTATACAGAGATGGGAACAACACACTGATCATTTTTAAGAGAGCCACTTTTCATAATTTGATCAAGCAGCGTTAATTTTAGAAATCTGTAATGAAATAACATCAGTGGGATTTTTGGTAGGGATAGCAAAAGCATTTCTAGCCTGTTTAAAGGACTAAAGTGTCTTGAAGCAGAAATCTGCCATACATTCTTGGCATTTACTGAAGCTGCTGGCCTATGAATGTATTTTGTTTGTAAGAAGAAGGCTGTTAAAATAAACTCCACATTATATGTAATAATGTTATTTACAGGTGAGGTAAAATAGGTCACAAGCAAATTCAAATACCAAGTAATTTTCCTTGGGAACACAAATGTAGACAAAGCTGATGTGTTGAAGAGGTTGATATTAAAATGTGTATTTGTCTCTGACAGAAATGCTTTGAAAGAACTGCTAACATCAGCTCACAGAGGTTCTTTGTAGGCTGTACATCCAGTACGAAGACTATAATACTCCATTCAGTTTAAACATTAACCACATTTGTAATGCAAAAACAATGCAACCCTAAATTACTTGGTCCTTCAAAGAAAAAAAAAAAAAATTAAAGATGACACGGGTATGACCTCCTGTGTAATATTGGTGATGATGGAAAAATTCAGGTGACCAGGAAAAGAATAAGTAGTTAAAAAAGCCCTTGATTCTTATTTCTTGACATTATTTTAAAGTTTTTTTTTTTTTCTTCTTTTAAGAAAATCGTGTTAAAAGTGAACACAGTACTACTTTCTCACAAAAATATGCCAGCTTTCCAAATGAAAACACATACAAGGCATGTAAAGACAGTGGACTTAATCTATACCTTTCTGTAAACATTCTTGCATTCACAAATGTCTATCCTTCATTGGATTATTTAATACATTCAGTTATGGGTTACTCAAAAGAGCTATAAATTTTCCTAATGCCACTAACATGAAAAGAATTGCGATGTACTCCTCAGAATCGAATGCAATAATCTCAATGACCAGTGTAGATTTCTGCAGCCTCATAAAGGAATGACTATTACAAATCCACCCGAATCTAAGCAGATAATAGGACCTACCACATGATGGTGATAGTTAAGGAATATTTTCTGAAAATCTGTAACTTGTGAAGAATCTATGGAAAAAATTACTTGAAGTTTTCAACATTCTAACATTTTTCATATTAGGGAAATTAAAACCCTAGAATTAGGATATAATTTAAAAGTATTTAAAATCTCCATGAACCAATCACCTACGCAATAGCAGGATAGCAGGTTGGAAGGGTACATATCTCTGGTGTAAATATTAATTTAATGAAGTATAAAACATTCAGTTTGTTATAGGCTTGTAATCACCGAAAAGACCACAGTTACAGGTCAGTTTTCTCTCTCTCTGTGAATGCTGGGAGATTGAAATTACACCCTCAAGATGTACTGAACACAAGGCTACACCCTGAGCTCCAGGCCTGATTTTTAATTAAATACATTTTAAGTAAAAGCCACACTTTAAAAAATAACAATACCTGCACAAATCCTGTTTTGAGAGTCTGACAGATTTTAGAGATGGTTTTATTACATTTTTTCAATATTTAAAAACATCATTTTAAGATGCTTCATGTTAACACATGACTTTATTTGCATGGAGAAAATGTACAACTTACAGAATTACATCTATTTTGTTGTTGCTGTTACTAGCTGTGAGCTAGCACATGCTGGCCTCAAGTTCAGTGATCTCCCTGCCTCAACCTCCCAAGTAGTGTGATTATAGGTATATACCACTAGTTTTTCCCAATCATTACAACCTTGGCAAAACACTTTCATCATAAAGATGAAGAAATTAGGAACAAAGTCAAGAATTAAAGAGAGTAAAGCCAGAAGCAGTGGTGCGCACCTGTACTATCTGCTACTGAGGAGACTGAGGAAGCAACTGGAAGAGGCCAAACTAGGTAACCTAGTGAGCCTTTCTTGCAAAATAAAATAAAAAGGGCTGGGGGTGGGGTACAGCTCAGTGGTACAGTGTTCCTGGGTTAGATAACCAGTGCAAAAGAAATAAAAATTAAAAAATAAAATTTTTAACATAGTATAAGAAATGGTAAACTAGAACTGGACATTGTGAGGCCTTGGGATGGACAATTGAGATGCTCAATTAGCTTTTTTGTGGTACCAGAGACTGAACTCAGGACCTTGCACTTGCCAGGAGGGCACCCTATGAGCTACAGAGGTTTACATTCCAGTTTCATGGAAATGCAAACACTTGAAACAGACACAACAATTTGCACAAAGAACAAAGTTAAAGGACTTCCCTAACTGGTTTCACAACTTGCTAGAAAGTTAGCATATTTACTAAAGTGTGATTTTAGTAAAAAGATTTAAATTATTAGGAAAGAATTCAGAATACATAAGTAGACCCACATGTATAGGGTCAATCAACTAATTTTAACAAAGGCAATTCTATGGTGAAAGGAAAGTCTTTTCAACAAAATATCACAGGCAGCAAAGTTAGAAATTAATATACACTCAGGAAGGAACTGGGCCCTCAAGGAAGTCAGCAGAAAAAATGAAATCAAAATTGTGGCCAGAGGCCCCTGAAGAAGACCAGGCCTCAAGATAAAGATGCAGTGGCTAGATCTACACAGCTCCCCAAGGGATGAGCAGTAATTATACTATAATTGGTGTTAACCTGGTCCAGTAAAGATCCGATAGACACTAGTCACCTAGGTGGGTGACCACAGCATCCAGACCCACCCATCCCCTAAAATGCCTTTGTTCTTTCCACATACTCTTTCCTACTGACCCACTTCCCTACTGGATCAGAATTAGCTAAGTGGCTATACTTGTAATCTTAATGGCTGAATACAGCTTGACCCACCTTGTACTAAATTTGTGAATTTGCTATATAAAACATTCTTAGAGAAGCGGCCTTGGTAGTACTTTTGGCTTCTCTCCTATCTCTTAAGAAGCTCTCAATAAACCTAACTTTTTTTTTTTTTTTTTTTTTTTTTGAGACACAGTCTTTGCTATGCAGTACAGAATAGCCCAGAACTCACTGTGTAGCCCAGGCTGGTGTTGAACTTACAGTGATCCTCTGGCCTCAGCCTGAGTGCTGGGGGTATTGGCATGGACTGCTGTGCCTGCCTTAAAATCTTTCCTATTCTTAGCCTCTACTGTCCCTTAAAATTCATTCTTTGATTCCTGGGGACAGGGACACAAGACATCTACTGTTTTATTGTTTGTTTTTGGTGGCATCAGGGATTGAACTCAGGACTAGGTGCTTCCCAGGTAGGCACTTAAGCCACTGAGCTATACTCCCAATCTCCACAGACATCTAGCAGGTCCCTTTATAACTTTGATAAACAACCATGGCCCTTGTCCCTCATTATAGGCAATAATTAATTTGAAAGGGATTAGAGACCAAAATGCAAGAACTGAGAGATTTTGGTTTTACTTACATAAAGGAACATTATATGGCAGCTAAAATAAAAATTTCATATACTCATTTAACACTGTCTCACTCAGTGCACACTGTACAGAGACACAGCAGAAAAGAAAAATTCAAATGTGTGAGGCACAGATTACTGCTGTAAAAAGTGATAAGGTGGTAGGTATGAAAATGTATGTTCTTGTGCACAATTTTCAATACTGTGGATAGAGAAGCTTTCTCTGAGGATTTGATCCTAGAGAAAAGACTTCAAAAATATAGGGAAAAGCAATGCAGGGGACAGAGGTGCAGATTCTGAGGCAAGGATGTTCCACTTACCCCTTATTGCTAAAGCTACCAATAAATCCAAATATTTAAATTACAAAATAAAATTCTACAGTTATAATGAATTGATTTCAATTCTATTACAATAAAATTTTTGGAAACAAACTAGCTGTAGAAATTTAACATGTAGTAAAAGCTCAGAAGCATTTAACTATTTGGGCTACTACAAATAATTATTGGAATACATATATACATTTATGTCTGAATTACGTTTAACAAACTTTTACTAGTTAAATCACAGAAAATACAACCCTGTCCTCAGGGGACCTAGAACCCTGTGTGGTCAGATGCCCACAGAAGCCAGTATAATTGGCACTATACATCCATCTGTTCTGCACCCACATATTCAGCCAACTGATTGTGAAAAGCAAACAAAATGGATCTGCAATCAATACAACAACACTGAGAGTCCACAAAGAATGGCTATCTATGATTAGGAGCTCAAAAAAGAACAAGTGTTGGGGGCTGGGGAGATAGCTCCGAGGCACAAGTGCCTGCTGGGCAAGTGCAAGGTCGTGAGTTCGAACCCTGGTCCCAAAAAAAAAAAAAAACAACTGCTGCTAAGGCCTTAGCGAAAAGGAAATCTTCCAATGTTGCTGGTGAATACAAAATAGTAGAGCCACTATGGAAACTGGAGTGGAATTTCTCAAAAAACTAAAGACAGAAATTCCATTTGACCAAGCTATACCTCTCTTATGCATCTTCCTAAAAGAATTAAAAACTAGTGCAGTGATACATGCACAATCATGTTTAGAGCAGTGTAATTATAAAAGTTGAATCTTGGAAGCAGTCTATATGTCCATTAATGAATGGATACAGAAAATGGGGGTATATAAATATACCTATATATTTCTATTGCTATCTATCACCTATCTGTTAGCCATAAGAACAGATAAATGAGTTATTTATAGGACAATAAATGTAAACAACACCACAAGGCTCAGTCAAAAAAATCAGACACACACAGCTAAATACTGCATAGTCTTCCTGAGAAACATGAAGTATAAGTAATTTCAAGAGCAAAGTAAAAAACATGATGGGAAACAGGATAGTAAACTTTGTGTACATGGGAAGCGGATCTGAGGATGGGGCGATGGGAGGGAAGTGAGGAAAAGGGGAAGTAAAAAGGATCAAGATGTGTATGTACCTTGTCTTAGTTACTTTTCTCTGGTTGCTGGGACAAATACTCAACACCCAAAATGAAGGAAGGAAAGGTTTATTTAGCTCACAGTTACTGGAGGTTTCAATCCATACTTGGCTGGATCCAAGGCAGAGAGGCACAATGCAGAGGCCAGCAGTTCTCGGCATGGCAGCAGAACGGCAACAAAATGGTGACAGAGGCAGCCAACCAATCAGAGCAGCAGAGCAACAGCATTAGTCTGTCTCTCTTTAGGTTAGATTAGGCTCTATGCCTTAGTCTATCCGCCACACCTATAATTCCCAGCAGTACTCAGACCCATAATCTCATCAGTACTAAAACACAATCCCAGTGCCTCATGAGTCAAGTCTCAAACTCTGGAAGTCCCCACCCAATGATTGCATCAGGCTTTGGGGGAACAACTAGACATAAACCATAACACACCTATTTCCTGTGATGTGTTTATTATGTACTAGAAACACAGTAATATAACAATTATCCTGTGCTGAACATGGATAGACTTTTTCTTGTTATTATCTCCCAAGCAATGCAATGGTTCATATAACACATTGCATTAGGTATTAGGAATGATCTGAATTACATAGGAGTCCATGTGTGAGGGAGCCCTAGAGTTTATCCCCGACAGCATCTATAAATAGATCTTTGAAATTTATGAGGATCACAAACTCAGCTTATCTGACATCTAGCATCTCAGTTCAAGATCTAAATTATAATCCTGAATTTCTACTTCTCTCTTGACCACTGGGATAATTCCTAAGCATCTTGCATTTAACATATTCATTCTTGCTCATACCTAACAACTGTATAACCAACCAACCAATCTGGTCCTCCCCAAGCCTTCCCTTTTTCAGTACCTGGCACAACCACCTACCTGGTCACCAAACTCAGAAGCTTTGTCATTCCTGATTGCTCTTTTCCTTACCACTCATCCAATCTAGCACCAAATCCTATTATAAATACATTTAGTGTCATACTCTTCTTTCTTATCTTCTTTGCCATTTTTCTAGTCCACATCATCTTTGTCTCTGCCTGGGATGACAACAGTAGACTCCCACTTCTATTCTTGGCCTCTCCAATTCATCCTCCACACATAAGCACACATGATCATATTATTAATCCTACTATTCCTCTACTTAAAAATTGCAGGATGACTTCCTATTATACTCAAAATCAATATAAGCTCATTTTCATGATCTCCAAAACACTACTTGTCCTGTACTCTCCATATTTTTCTATCACACCAGTCCTTTTTGTATTTTTTTGAGACAAGATCTCATTGAGTCACTAAGTTAACAGAACTTGCTATCCTCCTGTCTCAGTCCCCCAGAGTGCTAAGATTACAGGCTTAAGCCACCAATGAACTGGCTTTCCAGCTCATTTTACATCACTGAGTTCTCAGACCACTTGTGCTCTAGCCTCAAAGAGGCACATATTGACAATTAATTTTCTTTCATACGCTTGTTTCCGTATAACCCAGTAAAGGACCTATAGTACTAGGTATTTGTTCTAGTACCACTTGAGCAGTCAAAATAAAATGACAGATGTCAATAGAAGATGATCTTTCCACACAAAGACGTTAAGTACTAGAAGATAGCTTTAACCACCAAAAGAGCAGTTTGTTTCAATGACGAAATTCTGTGTTATAGTTTCAAAGATAATGTAAACTTCCCTTGGTTAAGAATCCCACATGTTGTAAAATATTTACAAAATGAAATGTATACTCAGAGATATTTATTTACTGAAACTTCATTAATAATGAGCAAACAATAAATAAGCAGAAAGATGAAGACGTTCCTGAAAGAGAAAACCAGGAGTTCCTATCATGTCAGTGGCAACATGATAATAACCACAGTCCTGATTAACAATATGTTCAGCATTACTCTAAATGTTTTACTTAAGTCTAGCAATAAAGAATAAACAATAAAGGTACTGACTCACTGTCCAGGAAGAAACTGGGCTAGCAAGAAACGAAGTAACCAGCTCAAGAATCACACTGTAAAAGCTGAAATTTGAACCCAGGTATCATAGAACAACCTTTTACCATGAACTATCTAGTCCTTTCAGATAATCTACAAAGACTAAAATTACTGTTAAGAATCCAGACGGTAAGATAAAACACAGTATTCTAGGGAAGATATAAGGAACTCAACATTCTTTGGCAATTATAGGTAGACTTGCTAGTATAGGATTACTCAATGATTGCCCTTACTTAAAATAAAGTATCACCCGAGGTGGTGGCACTAAAAGCTTACTGAAGCTGGGTATGGTGTAATCCTAGCACTGGGAAGGTGGGGGCAGGACAGCCAGTGTACAAGGCCCTAGTTTTAATACCCCAATACCAAAAAGTTTACTCTCAAAAAATATTTGTACATCTTTGTAAAAGTAGATTATCAACCAACACAGTCATGACAACTTTGTCCTCAATTTATCTTGTTTGTTAGAATTTACTTATCTAGAGTTCATTTTCACACTATTAAAAAGAGATAACACAAAGGAAACTTGGGCAAAAGCAAGAAGAGTTGTACTATCATTATCTCCAGAAAAGAAAACAGACTAAACAGGTTTTGTGAAATCAATGGAACTCAAAGTTTCCAACGGGACAATGAACCTACCTATGGCTTTTTACCTATAAAGGATTCCACAGGCAAAGGTAATTATCTGAACAGAACATTAAAACAGCAGCATAGGGAAACAGTTTCAATTAAGAAATTAATATAACTCACCTTACTGATTATCAACATTCACTAATGTGTCATAAGGACTCTGTCATTGCTATTCGCTAGAAAGAAAACATTTCAGTCTCTGACTGGAATCATGTGGGAACTCAGAATAATTGGTCTGAAGAACATAATTTTCTTTCTGTAATTCATTCCATTGCAAATCTCCTAAGAACCTTTTGTCTTCCTACAATTTACAAGACTATACCAACTAAAAAGGAAAAAAAAAATCTGTGCTCATTGTGTACTCCTTAATGTCTTAAAAGATCTTCATACAAACCAGGTGACCAAACCACATCAAAATGCTTAGGGATAACCTTACAGAACAAACAGAAGGGGCACTTAAGACCTTAAATTCAGTTCAGGTTCAGCCTTACCCATGTCAAATGACCACCAGTAAGCCAATTACTGATCGTTTCATGGACATAATTTTCCCTTCTATTAAATGAAAAAACTAAGGCTCCTTCTAGTTCTAAATATTAGTTTTAGAAAAACAATATTTTTTACTTAAAATAATGAGGGCTACTTCTAACTTTCAACTAACAAAAAAGCTACAAAAGCTTTTTTGTAAAGCCACTTTCAAAAAATAGTAATAATATGCTTTTCAACAGATGTTAAAAAAAAAAAAAAAAAAAAAAAAAAAAAAAAAAAAAAAAAAAAAAAAAAAAAAAAAAAAAAAAAAAAAAAAAAAAAAAAAAAAAAAAAAAAAACCAAAAACAAAAACAGATGTTATCCTCATATGAGGGACCCCCAAAGAAGTCATACATCGCGGAAAACCCAGGATACTGCCAGCCATGAGGAAAGAATGAAAACGCGCATGCAGCAATCTCAAAGACCAAGGTTATCCACACAGCAGTTCACAGTACTAATAAAAGTCTGGAAGCTAATGGCCACCACATTGAGCTGAAGTGTAATTATAGAGGCCAAAGGTAACTTGTACTAGTCTCATGATATTCAATGCATTTAGTATTAAAATACTTATATACACATTTTTTCTTTTCCTGAAGTGTGTACACATGTTCCTGGCATAGTCTGTAATGAAGCACCTAAGGGTTGGAAATTCTCAAGTGACACACATGGTTAATAAAAAAGGTCATATTTAAACTCCAAAATGCAAAATATATTCATCTTCCAGCCACTTACTGATTAACTCAGATGATTAATTCAATGAATCAGAATATCAGACTGAGAAGCCAGCTTGACTATGTTCAAAAGTAGGACAAAGATCATCGCAGAAATGTGATTTTTCAGATAAAAGAGCACATAACATAAATGATCATACCACAATATGATGAAAAGTTAAATATTCTACATTGATATTTCTAGGTGTTAGAGTGAAATGATAAAAATCAACATATTTTCACTCTTAGTGACTTCATATTTGCAATCTTATAAATCTGGTGAAAGCTTATGAAATAAAATCCATTAACACTTTTATCAACACAATCCAGACCAGCTCAGAATGTCAGACAATCTGTTAACCACTTTCCAATCTGTGCTGGAGCTCAGAATGCAATCTAAGTCCTCCTACCGAAGGTTCCATGATTTTCAAAATCCTAACGAATGATGCTGGGTAATCAATACCTGAATAACTGAATTGAACAAAAAGTATATAAAAACAATTTAGGATTTATATAATCAATAAGCAAAGTTACTGAGTAATAATGGTATCTCTTCTACAATTTTACCTGTCAAAAAACTTGTCACCTCATTTAAAAGACAAGTGTGAAAAAATTTAGCTAAAAAGGCAATATATCAATCAAACAGACTAAAGACAAATACTGTACATTCTCCCTAACATGTGGAATCTAAAAAAGATGACAAGAAGGGAGATTATAAGTAGACATGAGGAAAGGAATAAGGGGAAGGGATAGGAGTGTAAGGGCAAGTAATGGGGAGGATGGGCAGATGTGATCAAAGTATACTATATGCACTGAAACTGCCCCAAAATGTGAAACTGGAGGGATCACAGGGCAAAGGTGGTGGTGTGTTTGGGGTGATGATTAAAGTGTTTTGCACACATATGAATTTGCCAAAGTGAAATCCACTAATCTGTATAGACAATATGTACTAAAAGATGTGAAGAAATAAAAAGCAGGATAGTTAAACTAGCTTCAGGTAAAGTGCTAAAAGGGATCAAACCTTTTTTTTTTTTTTTTTTTTTTAAATCAAATCATTTATTGAAGTATTTTCTTCTGTTATGTGAGCCACAAAAATTTAACTGTATTGATCAAGTATATTCAAATAGCTATGGAGATAGCTCAGAGGTCTAAGGACCTGCCTAGGCAAGTGTAAAGAGCTGGGTTCCATCACTGGTACCATATGCCATGTTGGCCTCACCCCAGGGCATGCCAAGCTGGCCACCAAGACCAAGTAGTGCATGTCTGTAATCCCAGGGCTGGGGAGGCTGAGACAGGAGGATCACTTTGAGTCTGAGCTGTGTAGTAAGACACTGTATCAAATACATAAAAAAATTTTTTTAAAAAAAGTATATTCAAATAGAATATATTTGGGGGCGGGGGCTGACAAGATCTTGCTATATATAGTTCAGACTGGCCCCGAACTCACTGCACAGTCCAGACTTGCCTTGAACTTATGGTGCTCCTCCTGCCTCAGCCTCTCAAGTGCTAGGATCATACATGTGTGTATCACCACACCTGGCTGAAAGTGCCTTTTAAAAAACCATCAGTGGACTGAAGCAAGCTTAGGAAAATGGAGGGATCAGGGGATCGGCAGGAACCAGGGTTCATTCCTGGCTTGCCCCGCCAGTCCCGCCCCCTGTGTGAGCTGAGACAGCAAATGAGACTGGGCCTAGTGGCACACACCTGTAATCCTAGCAGTGGGAGGCTGAAAACAAGAGAATCACTGAGTCCAATCTGTGTAGTGAGACACTGTAGACCCTATACTAAATACATTAAAAGAAAAAAAAGACAGGGGTCATATTTTCTCTAAGAAAGAATAGTTATTTTAGAAAAATTATAACATTTCTTATTTGCTCTGCTTAACTTTCATTAAATTCCCTAATTGAAAAGGAAAAAAAAAAAGAGAAAAGAAAAACATGGATACAAAGCTTTGTGAATGGGAGGGAAGGAAAATGTAGGAAAAAAAAAAAAAGCTATATCATGTACAAATTCTCTATGGTAACTGTGATCATTATATATATCTAAAATGTACCAATAAGATCTTTTATTTTTACTTTTTTTTTTTGTGGAACTGGAGATTGAACTCAAGACCTTAAGCTTGTGAGACAAGCACCTATTCTACTGGGCTATCTCTCCCACCCCTTAAATTCTAATTTTGAAAGTTTCAATGTATCCCATTAATATTATCCCCTATTTATTGCAGACTGACCAGGCCCCAAAATCTCCCAAAGCAGTGGATAGTAAGGGCTTAAATGTGACAAAAGAAATGAGTTTAGGGGTCTAGGAGGATAAAAAAATCCTTTCACAGCAGACCAGCGAGATAGCTCAGGGGACTAAGTACGTACTTTAGCAAGTGCAGGGACCAGGGTTTGATGCCTGGTCCTGCATCCCAAGTTGGCCCCAGCTCCAGCCTCACCCCTGGGGCATGTTGAGTGGCAAATTAGTCAGGACATGGAGGCCCATGCCTATAATCTTAGCACTGGAGAGGCTGGAAATAGGATCACTGAGTCCCAGCTGCTTACTGAGACCCTGTACCAAACACACACACACACACAGAACCTTTCACAGAGATTTTCTGGGGTATAAGATAAAGATCTTCTCTAGGCAGCCTGTATTCTTTTTTTTTTTTTTTTTTTTTGTCTTTTTGAGACAGGGTCTCAATGCACAGTTCATGCTAGCCTTGAGCTCACTTTGGTAGCCCAGGATGGTCTCGAACTCACATCAATCCTCCTGTCTCAGCCTCCCAAGTGCTGGGATTATAGGCGTGAGCCACCACACCCAGCAAGCCTGTATTCTTTATACTGACAAAGGAGGGGAATACTGAAGAAGATGCAGGCAACAGGGTAGGTCTTGGGAATCCCTTTAAGGACTTCTCCAAATAAGAAGTTACACTAATTTAGGAGAACTATGTTATCTCCAGGAAGGTCTCCACCCAGGAGTGAGATGTCTGTAGCTATAGTCTTTATCTAGCCAAAAGAGGGGTCCTTAGCTGTGGCCTAATCTTGTTCTTTGAGGTGCCAAGGCTTAGCCCAACATTACAGGCTGCTATCTTCAGACCAGCCCTAGGTTTTGGGCAGACATCCAAGTAAGTATGGAAAGACAACTGGTTAACAAAAATCCTGCTCAGGGGCCGGGGATGTAGCTCAGCGGTGCATTAGCAAGTGCAAGGCCCAGAGTTTGATTCCTGGTACAAAAAAAAAGAAAAAAAAAAAAGTAAAAAGACCAAAAATAAATAAATAAAAGTTCCTTTAGGGGCTGGGGAGATAGCTCTGTAGCACAAATGCCTGTTGGGCAACTGCAAGGTTGTGAGTTTGAACCCTGGTGTGTGTGTGTGGGGATCCTGCTCAGGGTCACTTTGCAAGGGTTACCTTCATCAGTGCTTTTAAATAACACAGGTTGCCAGTGAGTGTGGTGTAGCACCCACATAATCTCAGCTGCTTGGGAGACTGATGTAGGAGAATCACAAGTTCAAGGCCAGCTGGGCACTTTGGTCAGATGTCTCAAAAATAAAGGGCTGGTGAAGTACTTTAGTGATACAACCACCACAAGATACTGGGTTCAATCCTGAGTACTCCCTATCCCAAGTACACAAGTAAGTAAATTATGAAATTTGCTTTTGCATCATTTTACATCTACACAAATTGGTCCCATTTGTAGGGGTACCACCCTCTCTTCCAAAGGCCAACAGGAACAATTTCAAATGCAATAATGCTGCTTCCTGAGCCGGGCGTGGTGGCGCACGCTTGTAATCCCAGCACTCGGGAGGCTGAGGCAGGAGGATCGGTGATAGTGAGACCCTGTCTCAAAAAAAGACAAAAAAAATAAAAAAATAAAAAAATAATGCTGCTTCCTAATAAGTAGTTTCTTCCTATCATCTATGCTATGAATACATAACTAAAATCTGAGTTAATGACAATCAATAGGCAGTACCAGCGTATTAAATTCTCTATCATTACAAAAGTAGAAATACTTGTTCAAACTTTTCCAAATGACCAATGAAATCTGTCTACAAAACCAGACAAGTACCAAAGGAGATAAGATGGGATAAGAAGCCCTGGTACCACGATACATAAACAGGGCTGAGTTTAGCAGGCAGTTGCAATTAGGTGACTATAAAAAAATCTACTGAAGGTCATTTAAGTTTGGGTTGTTTGTTTATTCTTCTGAGATAGGGTCTCAATATGCAATTCAGGCTGGCCTTGAATTCATTAAGTAGCTCAGGTTGACCCTAAACTCAAGGTGATCCTCTTGCCTCAGGCTTCAGAATGCTAGGCTTCCTGAAGCACTCCCACACTCCCATTCCCAGCCTGAGGTCCTTAGGTAACCTAGCAATGTGACAGGACCATTTATGGTTTCTTGGAATTTTAAAGATTAAATTGACCTCCATGTATGATCATAAACATTTTCATAGTAATCAAATAGAAACGTTGGGAAACCAAGGATTTAAAAAAGGCAAAGAACTGTATTTTTCATTGGAACTCTCCCAGTGAGAGACTCCAACAAGCTCTCCATGAACTGCAGGCCCATTCCCTTGACCACTCTATCATCAGGGCTTTAGATGGCACTTACACCCTAGGAGTTTTTAGAAGCGGATAAATTTACCATGTTGCGCTACCAGCTGGGGAGGGCAAGAACCAAACTGGAAGCACCTCAAACAGCTTGCTCACCAGCAGAAAAGACCTTCATCTGCTCCAAGGTCCCGGACATCCCAGCAAGACAGGGTTTGCTAAGAACCCAAATACGGCTTCGTCGACTGTGGAAAGGAGAGCGAACGGAAAGGAGTCCAGTGTCTGGGTTCAATGTCCAATTAACCAGCGAAGGAGAGGTGTCTCAAATAGACTGACCACGTCCAGGCTGAGACATCCAGAGTTAGCAGCGTCCCAACACTCCTGAAGTCGAAATTACCTTGCCCCAATTTGCAATGCCGTCAGTAGGAGAACGAAGGAAGAAGCCAAGCTCTGAGAAAGCCTCAGGCTTCTGTCCCTAATTCCCGGCTTTCGTTTACTTACCCGCTTCAACCCCGGCTTCTCCGGATCTCAGGATCCTAGAAGCAGCTCCCGACCAGTCGACTCTCACACCCGCCGCTGGGCTCCGGCCAACCGGAACTTGTTAGCGTCACTTCCGGCCCAGTCCCTGCAGAGACCGCCTCCAGGAGAGAAACGTTCCACCCTCCCTTCGGCAACCTCGGCTGATCCTCGCAGGATTTCAGTTCAGCTAGTAGTTCGGGGCTAGTGGGCGTGGGAAGAAGTCTGACTCCTCCCCTTGTAGTTCTTGATCCGGAAGTAGTTACCAGAAACACCGGAAGAGGTATTTGGCGCGCGAGAAACGTGTCGACTTCTCACAAGTGAAGACGAGGAAGGTGAGGCTGAGGTGGGGAGGTACTGTAGATAAGTCGATCCTTTCCAGGAAGAAGGCGATTGAGTAATATAGCACTACACTCTCCGTCCAATTGGAGAATTTCTTCCCGGCTCATTGTGTAACTACTAACCCCTCTTCATCTTGAACTGCCTTTCAGTGGCCGCTGGACTCCTCTACCTGTTTTGCAAACCAGTTTTTTTTTTTTTTTTAATATGTTTAGTATAGGGCCTCACTACACAGATCGGACTTATAGTGATCCCCCTATTTTCATCTTCCCAAGAGCTGGGATTACAGGCGTGCGCCACCGCCCAGCCTCAATCGCCGTCTCAGCGTGCCCGGGGGAAGGGGTCGGCGCGGTACTCCCGGGATCGAACCCGGTACCTGCATCCGCCTAAGCAGGAGCTTTAATTCGCTGAGCTGTGGTCGGCCCTGCCAAGCAGTTTTTCAGAAGGAAAAACCGAGATAGAAGGAATGAGTGTGACCCAGAATTCCTAGTACGTGCCAAAGCTCCCTCCTTCAGGCAAGCATCAGTGCACTCCGGATGTGAGGAAATAGCAAACAGGCATCCCGCTCTGCTGACTATTGAGTGGGTTGTGTTTCAGGCTGTTGAGTTGCGTGGAAAGATTTCTAAAATCCAGAAATTTCTTCTCCTGTACCATATAGAAATAGCGTCTAGAGAAGTATTTAATTCCCCACACACCGAGCATAGTATCAAACACTGGGAATACATGCCACAGAAGTTTTGAGAAAGAGATAATGAAGCCTCGCTTGGGGATGGTAAGGACTTCTTAATGACAGAGGTGACTAGGATGTTTTTATTTGTGTGTTTAAATGGAAAAGATGAGGTTATTCTGGGGAGAGATTGCTGTTTGAAAGGATTTAGTGTAGCTGGATGGTACAGTGTGTAGCAGGAGAGGAATTTAGGTGGAAATTGAACACTACAGCCGAATTGTGTAGTGCTTTGAGTTTCTGCTAAGTGACTTTTATTTTAGCAGGTGATTTTTGAGCATGTTTTAAATGTGTAATTTTAATGGCATTAAGAGTAGAAGAAGCTGGGCGTGGTGGCACACGCCTGTAATTCCAGCACTTGGGAGGCCGAGGCAGGAGGATCAATGTGAGTTCAAGACCAGCCTGGGCGACAAAAGTGAGCCTCAAGGCCAGCCTGAACTGCATAGCGAGACCCTGTCTCAAAAAGACAAAAAAAAAAAAAAAAAAAAGAGTAGAAGAAACGTGGGCCTGGCAAGATGTCCCAGTGGTCTGAAGTGCCTGCTTAGGAAAGCTTGGGCGGCTGCAGGGACTGGCTGCAGGGACCGTGGTTCTATCCCCGGCACCACATGTGCCAGCCCTGCCCGCAGGGCAGGTTGAGCCAGCCATAAAAATAAAATAAACAAAAGTTATGAAACAAGAAAAATAAATAAAATAAAAATTCTAAAAAAAATATTAAAGAGTAGAATAAACGAGAGTAACAAATATGGAAAGGATTACAATTAGAAATGTAATTTAGGAAGCTTTTGGAAAGAGAATGTGAGCTTTGTAAGCGGAAATAGCAGGACAGGGTTAAGAAATATTCAACAGGATTTGGTGACAGAATATAGGAGGAAAAGGGCAGATTTACTTAGAAATCGAAAATACAGAAAAAGTATGTTCATATGTGCAAGATCCTGGATTTCCCCCTTCCCCCCATGGAACTGGGGATTGAACTCAGAACCTTGCACTTGCCAGGCAGGCACTTGTGCCCCGAGCTATATCTCCCAAGCTCCAAGATCCTGGATTTTGATGCACAGCACTACATATAGAGATGGGTGAAGTAGGTGCTTCATACATCTCAGACATGGGATCCAGCAGAAACTGGAGGTTCAAGTTTAAAGCCAGGGAGACTTTAGAAGTCTTCGCAGGGATTTAGGAATAAGTGAGATTGTTCAAGTGATGAAATTTATGGACTGTCTTCTCCCACTAGATGTGAACTCTGTGGGGAGTGGGACTATTTCTTTGGTATTCTGATATCCAGAATTGAAAACAGTGCCTAGAATGCACACTAACCCCTCAGAGGTGATCCACTGGTTGATTGAAAGAGAAGAAATAGACAAGCAGTTTCATAGAATTCTCTTCAGTAAAGCACATATTCATTCTGTGTCTCCTGATAGAAGTGACCATTCCCCATTTTCTAGTTGTTATAAAGCTCTTGAAAGGTAGCTAACTGCAACTGAAGGAGTGAATTTTAAGTTTATATAACCACATGTCACGTGGCTAATGGCTGTTATAACCATGAGACAGAAGCTCAAAAGAGGGCCACATATGTAAGCTTGTGTAACTCAGTACATATATTGGTGGCAGAGGATGTAGAGCTCCATAGAAGACTGTAAAGAAGCTGTGAACAAGGTAGAATGACAATTGGGGTGAAAGTTGGGCTAAGAATTCAAGATAGAAGTCTAAACTACAAAGAAAAGCTGGGCGTGGTGGCGCAGCCTGTAATCCCAGCACTTGGAAGGTTGAGGCAGGAAGATGGTGCCAGTTCAAGACCAGTCTGGGCTACAAAAGTGAGCTCAAGGCCAGCCTGAACTGCATAGCGAGACCCTGTCTCAAAAAGACAAAAAAAAAAAAAAAAAAAAAAGCAAGGTAGGAAAGTGTGATAGGTGCTCATTGTGGAAAGTTCAAGATGGGGCTTAGGGTTCCTAAGCATTTTGAATAGGGTGGGAAGGATTGGTGCACAGAAGAGATAAAGAGGTCAGTAACTTCTGATATAAAGGAAGGAGGAAAAGCATGGCAGTGGTTAAAGGGTTGAAGATTTGGGAAATGTTTTTTTTTTGGTTGGAAAATGCAGACAGTGGCATATAAAGTGGGGTTAATGAGTAGCACAAGGCTCTGTTGTGATGGGACCAAGAGCACCAAGGAAGTATGTTTAGTCAGGCAGGGTAATTAGAAGGCATGAGAGGAAGATTTTATAGGCCATAATTGTTTTACTGTGCTGACCTTGCTTCAAATCGGAAGACTAAGAATACTAGTCTCAAGTGCCCAGTTTATTAATGTGTGGATAATTAGTGTGTGGGAAAAGAAATCAAAACCCTTTTTGGAGGAGTTAGATGATTTCGTTGACAAGAAATTAAAACAACCAGATTTTGTAATTGGAGACCTCATTTAGATACAGAACAAAAGCCAAAGTTTGGAAATTTCTGGAATTTTTACTCTTCTGTTTTTACTTTTTTTTTTTTTTTTAATTTTAAATGCACTTTAGTATAGGGTCTACAGGATTGGACTCATAGTGATCCTCCTGTTTTCAGCCTTTTAAGAGCTGGGATTATAGGCATGCCCCACCAGGCCCAGTCTCTTTTGCCTCTGTGTGCCCTGTGTGTGGGCGGGGCTGGCACAGCATGCTAGGGATTGACTAAAGCAGGTGCTTTAGTCTGCTGAACTATCTGGCCCCACTGACTTCTTATTGATGTTTTTGTTGTTGTTGTTGTTTTCTGTATTTTAGGGAAGGGACTATAGGGTGTCAAGGGTCTCACTACTAGATCAGACTCCTAGTGATCTGCCTGTTTACAGCCTTCCAAGAATTAGGATTACAGGCCCATGCCTCCATGCCCGGTCTCAGTAGCCATCTCAGCGTGTCCCAAGCCACAACAGCAGGTTTGGGGATTGAACCCCCAGCTCCTGCACCTGCTTGTTATTAGTGTGTTTTGATGAAGTGGAGACAGCCTTTCAGTTTGACTACACACACACACCTTGGTCCCTGGTACCATTAAGTAAATAAATAAATAACCCAGGGATGTAATTCAGCAACACAATGCCTGCCTGGTAAGCCTGAGGTCCTGGGTTCAATTCCCAGTATCAATATATATACTTAACATAAAAAAAAAAAAAAAAAAGATCCATCCTTCTCAATTGTACAGTTGAATGTTTTGCAGTATATATATGACCATATATATATTGTATGATATAACCATATATGTGTTACAGTGGATAAATAGCCCCTCTTTTCTTTACTTTCTCATCTTTGAGCATTATATGTTTTTTATGGGCATATCAACACTAAATAATAGTTGTGTGGAAATAAATAATAGATTCTTCAAAAGATTCCTCACCTGTTTTCTTGTTCTTTCTGCTTTGACTGCAGAAGTTGGGTATTGAGAAGTTAGCTCTAGAAAGGATTGCAAATTGCAGAGGGAATTTTGGTCAGTGTTTTATTAATTTTTTTTCCCACAGAATTCTTTTTAATATAAAACACATTTGCACCCTGCAATTTGCCAGCATGTCTTGTTTCTACAAGATGCTTGCCAGACTATGGACTACATAGCAAAGTCTTTAAGAGTATTTGGTTGGGAGAACTAGAAAAAGCAGACCTCAGGGAAGACTGGGCAAGCTCAGAAATTGAGTTACATCCCTGAGCACTATAGTAGTCCTTGTCTTTTCAGATCCTCATATGTTTTCTTATTTACAACATTCCCACTGGAGTCTTCATACTCTTCCTCCGTGTCAGACTGCCACTGTTCTGAAGCCTTCTGCAGTTTCAGCTTGGCCCACAGAGACAGCATCCTCAATCTGTTTAGCAAAGTGAGCAGTGTTTGGAATGCCCAAACACCATATGCCATGAGCGTGACCCCATTCAGCGAAGTGTCATTGGAAGGCCTTAGGCCCTCAGTAGGTGTAGTTTCTACAAATCTCACAATTGTAGTTTATATTTAGGCCATGTAGTTTATACAACCAGTAGGGGATGGGTTTGTCATCCCAGCCCAGGGGCAGGTTCTTGGGGTTGTAAATGATCTCATTCTTCTCATCTTCACTTTCACTCTCACTGATCTGTTCCTCCTCCTCCTCCTCCTCTTCTCGCTCTTCTCCTGTTCTGGCTTGCTTACGTTGCACGTTTTCATGAGTGAGCTGTCATTGTTCCCCAAGAATCTCAACATATTCGTAGATCTGGGCTTCTAGGAAAGCAATGTCTTTGTTCCTCTCAGTATCTCACTTGGTGCCCTTTGATTTATGGTTTTTGGCAAACAGGAAAGTGTCGAGTGATTCCAAGGACTTCCCTTTGGTGCTAAATAACCTCTGAGCTCGCTCTTCAAGGTGCTGCCACACTTCAGGCCTAAAGCTAAGAGTGCAGACTTCAGTCTGTCTAGACCCAGAGAAGCCAACTCCTCCCAGGAGGAAAATGCAGACAGGTCAAGATGGGTGCCAGCATGCATCAGGGCACTGCTTGTCTCTTTCGGCCATCCTGGAAAGGTGCCATTCTCCCATTTCTTCTCAAATTCAGTCTGTATCTTCCCAAAAAGCTCATTCTGATCTTGAAGAGGCTTCACTTTATCTGTGTAATCTTGAAGATACTCTAGCAGCATTTCCAGATCTCTCTTGTACTCTGCATTCTTCCTTTCTTTAGGAATGCCAAATAACTGGTCAAAGATTGACAGGTATGTGATATAATCCAGCTTCTCTGATGCCTTCAGGTTAATGTACTTGAGGTAAAACAGTCATGGAGATCAAGTTAACAGCCGTATCCCTCCTCATCTGTGAACTCCGCCAAGTTCTGTGCCTCTTCACTTGGATTCCCTCATGCTTTCAGGAGTTCCTCAAATTCCACTGACATTGGGACACAAATCTCATTTGGGTGCTTCTGGTGGAATTCCTTTATTTGAGTCTGTTACAGAATTCCGCAAATTCATTGGGTCCTGAAATAGCATTGAGCTCCTCCTTTCGTAACCCGTCCTTATCGTCATACAAATCCCTCAGGTTCCCATTGACCTCCATATGCCTATCTTGCATGGCCCAAGTGCAGTGGTCAGAATTGATCTGGTCCTGGAGCATGGATTTCTTAGTGAGCATCTCTTTAGCCATTATGTCCATGAGCCGTTCCTTCTCATGGTACCGCCGCTGCTGTTCTAGAATTGCCTCCATAGTTCCTCGGCGGCAGTACAGCTCCTGGTCAGCGTTTTATAAAATGTCTAAAAATGATTATAATGAACTCAGTTTTATAACATTAAGTAGCTGGTTCAGAGAAATAAGCTTTGTGCCTCCAAGGGAAGAGCTTGGATTAGAGATAGTAACTATGAGGGTAGCAGGTTGTTTTACTTTTTTATTATTTTAAAAATCCTTCATTGATTTATTTGGCGCAGGGTCTTGCTACATAGCTTGGACTCATAGTGATCCTCCCGTCTTAGACTCCCCAGAGCTGTTTTGGCATGGCATGGGGTACCAGGGATCAAACCTGGGTCCTTGCACTTGCCAGGCAGGCCCTTAGACCTCCAAACTATCTTACCAACCTACTATTTTAATTAACTTGACCTACATTCAACTTTTAAAAGCAGTGTTAGGCTACATGAAAGCCGAAACAAAATGTCATATATGATTCCATTTATGTGATATGTCCGGAATAGGTTAAGTCCATAAGCACAAAGTAGATTAGTGGTTGTCAGAAAGGAAAACGGGGCTCACAATGTAAGAGATTACTTTTGGTGAACCTAAAATGTTCTTTGGAAATAGTGGTGATGGTGGCACAGCTTTGTGGCTATACTGCAAAACATTGAACGGTACACTTGAGAAAGATGGATTTTATGTGAAGTATAAGTGCTGTTCAATGTTTTGCCTGGCGAGCACAAGGTCCTCAGTTCAGTCCCTGGTACCAAGGATTCCAGGAATGGAACCCAGGACCTCAGGCTTGCCAGGCAGGTGCTGTGTTGCTGAGCTACATCCTTGGGTTATTTACTTATTTAATGGTACCAAGGATTGAACTCAGGACCTTGTACTTGCCAGGCGAGCACTTATTCCACTGAGCTATTTCCCTTGCCCGTTTTTTTTTTGTTGTTGTTGTTTTGTTTTGTTTTTTGTCTTTTTGAGGCAGGGTCTCGATATGAAGTTCAGGCTGGCCTTGAGCTCACTTTTGTAGCCCAGGCTGGTCTCAAACTCGCACCAATCCTCCCGCCTCAGCCTCCCAAGTGTAGAGATTACAGGTATGCGCCACCACACCTGGCTTCTGGCTTATATTTTTAACAAAGATCTGCTATTAGTTTCCTAAAATGAAAATTTGATAACACTGCATAATCTTTCTACCAAATGAATTGAAGTAATGTTAATATTTGTCCTTTATTATTATTATAATAATGAAATTTATGATAAATATTTCCAGGACTATCATTCATGTCACATGGATTATGGACTTCTCTTTCTCGAACACAAGTATGGTGGCTTCATGTTTACAAAAGCTTGGACACTCCTAGAAATGCTGCTTGTAGCTATACATAGAAGCATTATGAATTCTAAAAGCCTCAGTGTAGACTGAAAAGAACTATTTTATTGGGACTCAAATATAAACAACTTCTTTGCTAGGGTAACAGGATTTTCCATAACAGGATAAAGGATGTTCTGACTTTATACTATTCAAAAATTATTAAAACTATCAAAAGTAATGTAATTTGTGTTTGTATATAAGTAAATTTAGGCTGTAAGCTTAGATGTAAATGTCCAGAAGTAAAACTCCATTTTTGCAAGGCTTTTAGCCTTTTCTTGTGCCTAGTAAATGATAGCAGTGCACCTCAACGTGGGCCCATTGTTGTTATTATTGGAACTGACTGGGAGCCAAAGTACAAATACATGCCTTTTCAGGAAAGGTCTATTATTTTTGGTTTTCCCTTAAATCTTTTAGGTATAACAGTAAAACAGCATTTCTTCTTTCCACAAGATTTAGGAAGACTGGGGGCTGGGGAGATAGCTCCGTGGCATAAGTGCCTGCCTGGCAAGTGCAAGGTCGTGAGTTTGAACCCCAGTCCCGCAAAAAAAAAAAAAAAAAAAAAAAAAAAAAAAAAAAAAAAAAAAAAGATTTAGGAAGACTAAGAGTTTTTGAACCAAATAGTACTTAAAATGGCCTAAACTGATGTGGATGGTTGAATCTTTTCTATTCCAGAGAACATAGCTTGAAACAGTGCATACAAAAGATCCAAAGTATGTTTTCCTTTCTTCTAGATGATGTCATAGTTGTAATGTATTTCTTGCTGCCTATAGTCCATGTGTTTATGTGATAAGCTTCTGTCCCTCCTTCCCCTACTGGTATACAGTGTTAATGTTTTTCCTTCCTCTTAGGATGCTGTCCACGTCCTTGATTATGGAGTATTTGGTTCATCCTGGCACACTCAGCTTGGCTGCTGGAGTTGCCTGTGGTGTGTGCCTAGGCTGGAGCCTCCGGGTTCGCTTTGGGATGGTCCCTAAAAACTTGACCAGCGAGACAAATACAGACACTGGAACTGAAACAAGCATCTTGGGAGAGAGTGGGGAATACAAAATGGTTCTTGTGGTTCGAAATGACTTAAAGATGGGAAAAGGAAAAGTTGCTGCCCAATGTTCTCATGCTGCTGTTTCTGCGTACAAGCAAATTCAAAAGAGAAATCCTCAAGTGCTCAAGGAGTGGGAATATTGTGGCCAGCCCAAAGTGGTGGTCAAAGCCCCTGATGAAGAAACCCTGATAGAATTACTGACCCATGCAAAAATGCTAGGACTGACTGTAAGCTTAATCCAAGATGCTGGACGTACTCAGATTGAACCAGGTTCTCGAACTGTTCTAGGAATTGGGCCAGGACCAGCAGATCTAATTGACAAAGTCACTGGTCACCTAAAGCTTTACTAGGTAGGCTTTGTATGACCATGATTCTATCACAGGTATATGAAGCTTATCAAATTCTAACAACAAAAGTTAAATTTCTTTTAACTATTCTTGAAATGAAAATAAAATCCATTCCTATGTTCTGTCATGCTTTCAGCTTAAATATGTACTGCTAGTTTGTGGTCTTGGTGACTCAAATGGGTGCTGAAACAAAATGCTGAAAAGAAAGGGATCATGATCCCTTTAGATTAAAAAGGGTAACTAATTTCCCGATGCAGTTATGACCCTTTGTGTCACTCTGTCCCTGACTCTGTGCTACTGATCTGTGGGAAGAATATGAATGAAATTGTTACTCAACTCAGCTGAAGTTTGTGTGTTACTTTTTGGATGACTGGTAACCTATTTTTATTAACTGATCATAGTATAGCCACACAGTGAAGGCTCATGGTTTAGGATCTAAATTTCTGCATTTTGTAGTTAAAATTTTACAGCATTGGATATAACCCATCTGTATAGTGTTTCATGTTCTTCTCCTCAACCCACACTAAATGTTCTCAGCAGTGGTCTAAGTTACAGTCTATAAAAATTCCTTTACTTCTCTCTTAATAAAATGAAGTCTTTGAAACTTGTGAAATGAGCTTATGGGCTTTATAAAGGCAGGAAAAGGGGTCCAGCAGGATGGCTCAGTGGTCTAAAGCGCCTGCTTAGGAAAGCTTGGGTGGCTTCAGGGACCACGGTTCGATCCCTGGCACCACATGCTGCGCCAACCTTGCCCTCGGGGTGGGCTGAGCCAGCCATAAAAATGAGTGAATAAACAAATAAAGGTTCTAAAACAAGAAAAAAAATAAAATTAAAAAATAAAATAAAGGCAGGAAAAGTGGGCCCATGTAATAACTTGTGGTAATTTGTTATCAGTACCCAGGATATCCCATGTTTCTTTCCTTGGAAATTTTAGACATTTGAATCATCTAAGGGATCCATTTTTTCCTTCTGATCCTTATACACTTAACAATTCTAGTAACTATTACGCTAAATATAAACCAGGTCTCAACTCCCAAAAGGCACAGAACTTCTATTTTGTTAAAAGTGGTTTTTCTTGAAAGCCTAGGAAGATTCTTACAAAAATTTCTAAATTCACTATATTCCTTTTGTAGTTGTTCCAAGTATCCGTTGTTAATGCAAACACAAGCAGCAAGACAGTACAACTTTGGGGACTTCTGAGATTACTTGAATATTTGAATACCTGGTGTGCTTCACTGAGTTTACACTGGCATGACAGCACAGGAGAAACTGCAACAGCTGCAGTAGCAACTGTTTCTAAACAAAATGTTTACGCTAAAGTCAAGTGATGCAACAACATGTAACTGAACTGAAGTCAATCCTACATATGTGATTGTGCTTCATGGAATTTCTGAGCCTTGCCTCAGTCCAGGTTCAAAGTATAGTCCCAACAGGATGGCTTAGAGTGGCTGATTCAAGGAACTGTAATAAATTGTGACACATCTAACAGGACAAACAGTACAAAACTCTTGTAATTGTGGAAATATACAGCACTTCTTCCCATTTATACTTGGCATTTATGGGGCTCTAACAGTTACGCTAAGTGTAATCTGCACACTATAATTTTTATATATGTATTTTTTGACATTTACAGTGCTGATACCAAAGCAGTGGTGGGGTTTCACTTCCACAAATCCCAGCAGGGATTCCTACCAGTACCAGTGACTACCCTTCATTTCCCTGCACTCACAGTGAAGTTTTACTTCATTTTCTTGATGAAAACAATAAAAAAATATTTCTGACCCAGGACTATTTTAACATTCCATGTTACATCAAATATCTGCAAAATGGGCCCGGCAGGATTGCTCAGTGGTCTAAAGCGCCTGCTTAGGAAAGCTTAGGCGGCTGCAGGGACGCGTTTGATCCCCGATCTCCAGCACCACATGCTGTGCCAGCCCTGCCCTCAGCACAGGCTGAGCCAGCCATAAAAATAAATAAACAAAAGTTAGGGGCCTGGCGGGATGGCTCAGTGGTCTAAAGCGCCTGCTTGAGGAAGCTTGGGTGGCTTCAGGGACCGCGGTTCGATCCCCGGCAACACATGCTGTGCCAGCCCTGTCCTCGGGGCAGGCTGAGCCGCCATAAAAAAAATGAGTGAATAAACAAAGGTTCTGAAACAAGAATAAAAAAAAAAAAAAAAAAAAAAAAAAAAAAAAAAAAAAAAAAAAAAAAAAAAAAAAAAAAAAAAAAAAAAAAAAAAAAGTTCTGAAAAAAAAAAAAAAAAAAAAATGTGCAAAACAAAAACCTGCTCTATGTCAAGGTATGGTTATTTGTGGAAATAGTTTTGTGTGGCATTAGTTAAGTAAACTAGGTCACAGCACATTTTTACTTCCAAGAAAACTGAACAACCCTTTCGTCATAAGCTAAACAAGCTAGTCACATAAAGGAAGATTGCTGACAGTATTTTTTTTTTCTTTTTTGTGGGACCAGGGTTCGAACTCACGACCTTGCACTTGCCCAGCAGGCACCTGTGCCTCGGAGCTATCTCCCCAGCCCCTGCTGACAGTATTTTGGAAGACATATGCCTGTCCTCAGAGCTTTAGGGTGTGGGTATGTCAGTACCTGAGCACCTAGTATGTACAAGGCCCTGGGTTGTCTCAAGCACTGCCAAAAACAAACCTTTTCTGGTATCAGTGTTCCTCACAAATATGATTTTAATAAAATTTGACAGTTGGAAAAACAAGCCATTATTTCCCATATAACTTGTGCATAACTGTCCATGTTTATATGCAGTCCCATTTTGGTTTCTAGTAATAAAACGTCAATAAACATAACAAGTTTTAGTAATCTTCACTAATTATAAAGTATAAAGGATTAAAGTGAGATTGTACAACTTCATTAAAGTCAAAGGGTACTACTTGGATATTAGCAGTCTTGCTCTCGTACTGATAGCTGTGTTGAAATACTGTCAAATATCAGGAGTTTGTTTCTATAGTGGCTGTATTTGGACACAGGATAAGGTAACTGAATACTTGTTTGTCAGTGTCTCTTCTTTTAGCTCTTACTAAAATTACATTTAGAATGGTAAACTTGTATCCTGTTTTCAGCTCCTCCTCTTAGAACATCACTGGTGATATTTGTTAGGGAAGATCTTCAGCTTAAAATAAGTTTATTAATTCATTACCTATTGTATACATAAAATTAGTCTTGAGGTAGGTGTTTTATTACTTAAACAAAATCTGCCAAGTCTGAAAAGAACTTAAATGTTAATATACAGATAAGGAAACAAACTGAGAAGCTCAGGTTATTGAGGACTTGACATATCAATATCACAGTGGCTTGTTTCTTGTGTAGACCATATTGGATGGTTTAGTAACTCAGTGTCATTGGATACAGTACATAATTGAAACAAGGGTTTTTTTTGTTGTTGAAACACAATTATCAAGCTATACAAAAACAGTATTTTAAATGGTCCTATTGAAAGGAAAAGAATAAAAATAATTCTATGATTGAGGTATGGGAAAGGTCTGGGTTCTAAGTCTAGCTTTCTATAGACCAGTGATGGGAAACTTTTTAAGAGACCAAGTGACAAACTGTAACCCAAATTCACTTACTGATTGCAAGGTGCCAACACTGCAATTAAACATGAATACTGAGGTTTTACTTTTGAAAAAAAAATCCTCATACATTAATGTCTTTTGTCTTTAGAGGAAAAAAGGATAACGTGTGGTTTGTACCACTGGTCTGGAATTCTTGACAGAAAATGAGCTCCTGGGGACCATTAATTTTCTTCCTCTTGATCTGTAACAATGAAGAAAGGAGCAGAGATTGGGAACACAGTATAACTAGGGCCTGAAAAGCAAAATATTTTCACAGTGATAAACCAAAAAGAATTTACCTGTTAAGACTACAGACAGAGAGGCATTAAAACAGGAAGGGTACAAGGATTTTAAGTTTATTTTTATTTTATTTTATTTTATTTTTTTGTCTTTTTGAGACAGGGTCTCACTATGCAGTTGAGGCTGGCCTTGAGCTCACTTTTGTAGCCCAGGCTGGTCTCGAACTCGCACCGATCCTCCTGCCTCCGCCTCCCAAGTGCTGGGATTACAGGCGTACGCCACCACGCCCGGCTAAGGATTTTAAGTTTATAAAAAAAAAAAAAAAAACCCTGCAAAACTTAAAATAATTTACATGAGAGTTATAGAGCTGTGGAAGATCAGACAGTACTGTGCTGACTACTGATGACTGGGGGATAGTGCAGTGAATTTACAAGCAAAACTCTTGGATTCATATACTAAAAAGAAAAACCAGCATCAAATATTTGGGCATCCTTGCAGTTCATGGTAAGAAACAGGATGCTAACTACTTTTTAAAATATACTTTTATTTCAGTCAATACAAGTTAACACTTGTGATTTACTTAAGTGAAATGCTCAGATAAAAACCTAAAGTGCCACTTGGTTAAAGTGTCTGGAGACAAGAAATGTTGCCCTCTAATGTAGTGAGTAGTTCTTTCAAACTAAATACTGCAGGATATGTACAAAACACAGTACATAATGACTTCAGAGTCCCAACGCATTTTCCACTTCTGTGTCCTTGTCCTGCACCTCAGTATCCAACAGGAGACTACTGAAACTGCTGTTTTGGATTGGGAGGTATTTAATTAAAACTGCAATTCTACATGTATTTCCACAGTCCAGTGGTTTATTTTAAATTGGAGTAATTTCAAATTCCACAAACAAAACTGAAGAACAGCAATATTTTGTTTGAATTTTCTCTTCTGTACACTCAGTGATCTAAAACACCACAATATCCAACATACACAAACCTCAGGGAAGGGTTAGTAAATACACACAAGATTGGAATCATGGTGCTTTTTGTTCCTGAATGGAATGGTCCCACAGAAAAAGCACAGGATACAGCACAACATAAGGGCACCTGTTACATACAAAGTGAGCAAAACACACTAGCATTTTCTATAGGCGTAACGGGGAGACCTGCATAGGTTAGAGGGCCTTTTATGCTCATTTTAAAAATCAGGCAAGTTGTCTGTATTCATTTTTCAAATAATTTGGAGAGCACTGAAATCCAATGTAGGATATGCTGATTAGTGTTGTCTGTGTTGGCATTGACAGTCTTGCATGGTCATATACCAGTATTTTTGCTTTAGCTTGCCTTTGAATAAGAGATTTAAATGCATTTAGACAATACATATTTTAAGCTGTTTACATACACTAAATTTAAAGAGAATCCATATTAGAGTTTCTTTAAACACTACAGAGTGCAAATCAGGTTCTTCACAATAGATTTGAATATTAAGCAGTTCTTCAAAGAATGAAGGGGAAGAAGAAAGCCCACGTGAATACTATTTATTCCCCTTTGAAAATAAATTCTAAAATGATGTGGAATGTGAAATAAGGTTTAACATAGATGATCCAAGTTTATAGTTAGAAACAAAAAAGTAGTCCTTCATGAAATAAAGGTTACAAGAACATGTTGCCTGTGTTCCCATTTATAAACATAAGTGGGTAGAGGCGATGTTTCTGTATGAAAATAGAGTAGACTACAGGATCAGCTTTCACTTCACATGCTGTAGCCAAAGCCAGGCTGCGGCTGCCCATATGGTGGTGCAGTGTAACCATAACCAAAAGGTGCCTGAGGAGGGACTGCAACGCTAGGTCCTGCTGTGAGCATCAGCTGGGGCTGACCTACAGGAACAAAAAAGGAGCAGGGACAAGAAGGTAGGCGAAATGGTTAGCACAGGAAACCAGGAGGATTTGGTCCTCCCCACTCTAGCATCATAATCATGACAGAATGAGCTGGTGTCAGACTATCTACCATAGAGCTACAACCACCCTCCTTTTGATTTTAAGATAGGGTCTCACTAGGTTACCCAGGCTAACCTTAAACTTGCAATACTACTATCTTTCCAAACCATGTACCTTTTAATCTTTAACAGAGTTCTATGACAGATTTGCACATATTTATGTTCTTTAGTAGCATAAGATATGAAGGTCACATTTTTATATTCTAAGAATATTTCATTATAGTGCCTTAACTATACTCCTCAAATTCATTGTTCAAATGAATCTGTTCAAGTATGAAATGGAAATTCTGATAACCTGGTCAGATGTAACAAGAAATTAAAACTGCCTTAAATAATAACTTGACCCATCCTAACTTTCTGGCAAGTTCCCAAGTGGAAAATTTACCCCCTTGTTCTCTATTTCAGAAGTCAAAGGAAGATACATTTTTTGATACAAAGCACACTGAAAACAGCCATGGTGTATTCTATTCTGAAGATCAAATCCAGTATTTTCTTTCTCAGAAATTTAGAACTAAGTAATCAATCTGCAAACAGGCACTGAAAAATCTAGTATATCACTTTATTTTATTTTATTTTATTTTTTGTCTTTTTGAGACAGGGTCTCGCTATGTAGTTGAGGCTGGCCTTGAGCTCACTTTTGTAGCCCAGGCTGGTCTCGAACTCGCACCAATCCTCCTGCCTCAGCCTCCGGAGTGCTGGGATTACAGGCGTGCGCCACCACGCCCGGCTAGTATATCACTTTAAGATGACTTTTTGAGATACTCCTTGTATTAAGTGAAGATATCAATGCTTGTTTAAAGATTGTTCTCAAGGAACAAATGATAATATGTGTACTTTTTTATTTTTATTTTTATTTTATTTTATTTTTTTTTAATTTTATTTATTTATTTTTTTCTTGTTTCAGAATCTTTGTTTATTCAATCATTTTTATGGCTGGCTCAGCCCGCCCCGAGGGCAGGGCCGGTGCAGCATGTGGTGCCGGGGATTGAACCGCGGTCCCTCAAGCCGCCCAAGCTTTTCCAAGCAGGCGCTTTAGACCACTGAGCCATCCCGCCAGGCCCCAATATGCGTACTTTTTTAATTCAAAGTTTTGTCACGCAGTTTCAAAGGTTTTTTTTTTTTTTTTGGCTGGCACAGGCTGCTTTGAGGGTGGGCATGACGATTGAACTGATGTCCCCTGTGCCTGACTGGGACTGTCCATGCAGGTGCTTAAACCACTGAGCTAACCCATATATTCTTCTTTTTTTCCTTGATGGAACCAGTGATTGAACTCAGGCCCTTGCACTTGCGAGGCAAGCACTTACTTATTCTACTGAGCTATCTCCTCAGCCCCCACTGAGCTAACCCAAAAGCCCCCATGTCTTCCATTTTAGAAGATTATATTTCTATGTGAAATGCAGTCTAGAATTGTTTGACTAATGTATTTTTCCGGAGTTAAGAAAAAGTTTGGCCAGGGCTATAGCTCAGTGGTACAAATACCTGCCTGGCAAGCACAAGGTCCTAGGTTCTATTCATGATGCCAAAAAATAGAACAGCAAAGAGAAAAAAGAGAAATCAGAAGAGAAGCAATGAGATTACCATAAACAATTGGTTGTGTTTCTGTGGCTTGTTCTTCTTCTTTTCTCAGTGATTCGGAAGCATCTAATTTATCCACCTAGAGAAAAATAGGTTATTTTAATTAACACCTCAAAAGTGTAACAAATCTAGTTTTATGGCAGAAAGTGGAAAAGCCTTAGTATGTTAAATTCCATCAAAACAAAACAGACTAGAATGAACATTCTCAGGCCCCCTCAAATTCAATGGCAAAGTTCATACTTCAGTCAAGGTGGTTTTCAGCACTGTCATTATAAACCCTCAGGGAGGAGGGATTTATAAATGCCATAAAAGCTCACGCCAGGCTAAAACTGGGCATGCTAGGATGCACCCTGAGGAAGGGAGAAAACGAGAAGGAGCCACTTTTTCAAATGTTTCTACTTTACCAAAGGGAATAACGGATTCATGAAAAGGCAAGACTTCCCTCCCCAAAATAAATGATGTTCAAAAAGTGAAATGAGTCTCAGGACTAGAGAAGTACTTGTACAGGATAAGCTATTTTATTCCAACTATACACAGCTTCCACTGTTATTGGATACAGGTACAGACTGAAGCTTAAGACTCAGGCAGCTCCATATTTGGTCTTTTTGTAGAAAGTCAGCAGGTTCCATGTTTTAATGGTATATGGAGCTATTTTCTATTAAACTATAATACTATGATTTGCCCCAATTTCTTATTTTTAATTTATTTTTGCCCCAATTTCTCAATCAAGCACCAATAAATGGTTATTGCATGCTAACTACTCTAGATCAAATCGGATAGTACTAGAAAAAATAATTTTATTAAGGGGTTCAAGTGTATTAGTGAAAGATGGGAGTTGGAAATCTAGATCCTTCAAGTAACTAACTAGTTGTGAACTGGCACTGCACTACCTTGGTCGTCAAATTTCTTTCACTATATGGGGTGAACAAAATGATCTGCAAACCTACTTCAAGGACTGATAACTTAGTTCTGAATTTGTGAAGAATTAAAATGACACTAGAGCTGGGCGTGGTGGCTCACGCCTGTAATCCCAGCACTTGGGAGGCTGAGGCAGGAGGATTGGTGCGAGTTCGAGACCAGCCTAGGCTACAAAAGTGAGCGCAGGACCAGCCTCAACTGCATAGCGAGACCCTGTCTCAAAAAGACAAAAAAATAATAATAATAAAAAAAATAAAAAAAAAATGACACTAGAATCCTGGGGTTTTGTATTCTTTGGTGCCATGTAAATTCCACTGCCTTTTGCACTATGCTAATTTGTCTCTTACGCAACAGTTAGAAGCTGGTATCTCAACCAAAGCCTTATAGTTGATCCATCATTGTACTTGTAAGTAAAATTAAATTTCAGATCTGAATGTGTGTCCTATTACTAGTGTGTTTCCAGCTCGTAAGTGTGCTTGCCAGGTGAGCTTTGGGACCAGACTGTAGCAAAGAATCTTTTCTGATTGTTTATTGCATATTCTTTAAAAAGCAGATAGTGGAAAAACAAACAAGAAACACCCCATAGAAAGACATGTAAGACTCCACTGGAAAAGTTGTAAAAATCAGTTGCTTAAATTTTTTTTTTTTAATTTTATTTATTTATTTATTTTTTTCTTGTTTCAGAACCTTTGTTTGTTTATTCACTCATTTTTTTTTATGGCTGGCTCAGCCTGCCCTGAGGGCAAGGCTGGCGCAGCATGTGGTGCCGGGGATCGAACCGCAGTCCCTGAAGCCGCCCAAGCCTTCCCATGCAGGCACTTTAGACCACTGAGCCATTCCGCCAGGCCCTTTTTGGTCTTTTTGAGACAGGGTCTCACTATGCAGTTCAGGCTGGCCTTGAGCTCACTTCTGTAGCCCAGGCTGGTCTCAGACTCAAACTGATCCTCCTGCCTCAGCCTCCCCAGAGTGCTGGGATTACAGGTGTGTGCCACCACACCCGGCAGGTTGCTTAAATGTTAAGGCAGTATCTTGGTTCTATTAGAAACTATTAAAATAGTTTCTTTTAGCTGTAACATAGGCCATTAAAGCCATTACAGGATCTTTATAACTACTTTTTTGAGATTGGGTCTCATGTAGTTCGGGCTGGCCCTCAACTCACTCTGTAGCAGGTTGGCTGGCCTGTGGCAATTCTCTTGCCTCAGCCTCTTGAGTGCTGGGTTTACGAGCATGAGCCATCACACCCTGCTGTTTATCCTTAATTATTTCATGTTAAAACAGTACAGGTTGAGTCCCTCTGAATGTGTCAGGGAATTGAAAATTTGACAAAAGCGAACTTATGTAGATTATAGATATCATCACATGAATTTGGTTTTGCTGACCTACCTAGGAAGATGTGTTTGCTTTTGTGCACTACTGAGCCTGTTTTATACCTTACTTCATCGTTTTACAAACTAATATTAGAGTCTACCATGGAGCAGAAGTACCATATGAAACATCCACTGTCTGGCACCCAAACTTCAACAAGTTACTCAGCTATAGAATTTAAAGCACAGTTCTGTGCATCAATGATCAGATGGAGTTTGAAAACCCATTTTCTAAAACGTATCCAAAAGCTACAGAAATTAACATATGGATGGATGCCCATATGTTAGTAACTTCTAAGAAAATGAAGAAAAATTAAGCAACCAAAAATCTAACACTACATAATACATTTCCACATTTCAAGGAAAAAAAATCCAAAATCAGCAAACATTTAAAAGTGAATGTTTAGGGGCCCGGCGGGATGGCTCAGTGGTCTAAAGCGCCTGCTTGGGGAAGCTTGGGTGGCTTCAGGGACCACGGTTCGAACCCCGGCACCGCATGCTGCGCCAGCCCTGCCCTCGGGGTGGGTTGAGCCGGCCATAAAAATGAGTGAATAAACAAAGGTTCTGAAACAAGAAAAAATAAAATAAATAAATAAATTAAATTAAATTAAATTAAAAGAGTACATTGTATTTCAAAAAAAAAAAAAAGTGAATGTTTAAGTCAAATGCTGAACACACAAGTCCTACTATAGAAATACAAGGAAGACTTAGAAGAACTAACAGTATCACAATGCCCAGGCATAGACATAGGTAGGTTGGACATAGTTGTTGTTTTGTTTTTTTTTTTGTCAGGACTAGGGTTCAAACTCACGACCTTATACTTGCCAGGCAGGCACATCAAGCTAGGCAAAAAGTTTTGATTTTTCTATGTAAGGGGACAGCCTCTGGCATAGGAATATCCCATTTTTTGCCTTCCTCAACCCAATTTAGATTGCTTGAAGAAGGAAGACAAGACTTTTATGAACACAAGCTTTTGTTAAGAGCTGTAACAAAAGTTTCTGATCCTTGGATTTAAGATGAAAAATTACAGGTAAGCATATGACTGAATTCAGTTCCATCTGTACTATTAAAATTCACTAAAATGTAAAAGGCTTTTCCACAAAGACTGCAATATGCTGCAGAGGAAAAGTTAACATGCAGTCAAGTTATTTTGGTGTATGTGTGCATGAAAAAAAGGCAAAAGTACTGAAGCAAGAAGTGAGATCAGAAGATGACTGGTGCTATACAGGCTCTCAAGAAACACACAGCCCACAGCAATGCTATACGAGTTTCAAAGTAGTATGATGTAATTGCAATGACTTGTACATGCTTGATTTAAAACAATGCATAACACTGCAGTTCAGTTACCTGTTTTTCACACACACGCTTTCTAACTGCCTTACTTACTAGCTGCTGAAGGGTCTCACACACAATGCATTTTACTCAGGTTTGCCCTAAGTTCCAGTGGTGACTCCAGTTTGGTTCAACATCATCCCCAAGGCACTACTCCCACCCAAATTATTTTAAATTTGTTTTAACTCTCCTTTGCCTTCCCACCCTTTTTTAAATAACAATTTGACGACAGACATAAGTTTTAAAGTCTCATTTATATTGGGATGGTGAAAAGCCAATGAAAGCAGCAGCAACCAAAAGGTGCCTAAATTTGGCTTCCTTAGACAATGCAACTAATTCGCAGGAGTAAATTTTAAGTAGTTTCAGAGATATGCTTTATTACACAAAAAGTAAAAGTTAATGTTTCTTTAAAACACAAATCATGTTGCTCAGCAACAATTACAGCAAGCTTGGCTCTTATGATTAAAATGTTTGATTCCTCTTAAAAATGGACTAGCACCATAAGAACTGGACACCTGGAGAAACATGAGGAAAGTCTCTTCGGAAGCAGCTAGTATCTCTTGTATCTACTTTCAGCAAAAAATTAGTAAGAATCAAGAGATCAGAAACTGGATCACAGTCCTTCAATACAAAAAGAAAAAAAACCCAAAAGCCTTTTAAGGCAAGTATTTACATATACAAATTCAAGAACTGTCAGGCAAGCTCACAAAACAAAACCAGAGGCTGTTTTAATTTAAAATATTTAAGAAAGTCCTACTATGGGCCAGATACCCTGACAGGGAAAAGAAATTTCCTGATCATTTGGCATTAATATGGAAACTCACCATGCTTAGTTTTTAATAATATATTTAAGAGAGACTGTGAACCAACTACTGATTAGCCTCCTGCCCTTCCTAAAGCCTATTAGCCGATTAGTAGCAAACACTAACGTCCTACAAATCTATCATAGTTATGTTTCAAGGGACTTGCAGAGGCTTGAGTGAAAATTTATTGGAGGGGAAAAAGCAGCAGCAGCAGTGTAGAAAAGGAAGGAAAAAAAAATCATGCAAATTCCTTAGACTTAGTCCTCCAGACTTAAAGATGGAAAAGAATCAACTTTCACCTTTTCCTTTATTGCATCAACCTGCAAAGGAATTCAGAAGGTGCAGCTTAGAAAAAAAATCAAATTCCATACGAGCATAAAAAGGTAGAATCAGCAACAAAGGTTTAGGGGAGAAACTAACCACTAAAAAAGGTATAAGAGAAGTGAAAATAAAGGGCATACTGAAAGCAAAATTTAGAATCTTTCTTAACCTGAGAGTTTACTGCAGAAGAATTTATGCTAGTCAGTGAAAGAAAGCAGTTTAATTGCTATTAAAATTTACAGCACTTAGGTTAACAGCAGCTTAGAGCCAGATATGCATTAAGTACTCTCATTTCTATCAATAAGGCAGTTCTTTTTACTCTTACACTAAACTCTACATATAAAATATTAATTGCTTAAAAATTTAAAACAAACACAATTGGTATCTGTTAAATGATATCTTAAGGAAAAAATTCTCTAAACTGAGGGTTGTTAGTAGTGTTTTTTTCCCCCTTTATTTAGGCATTCTGAGGCCAGATGTGAAACTCTATTAAGCATACTTTGTTTTGCCAAAACTGACCCTTTAAAATCACTAAAATTTTCTATGAGAAAACTACTGTTGAGGATAGGGCAAGTAAAATGTATTCAGACATTGAAAGGGAGACTACTGAATTTTTAAGGTGGTAATACTAGCTTCTCTGAGGTATTTTTTAGAAAACAGTTAAGCTCTTACAATTTATTATTTTTTGTGGTGCTCAGAATTGAATTCAGAGCCTTGCACATCTAGGCAAGTACTCTACTGACAAGCCGCACTCTCAGGCCTTTTAACTTTGAGACTAGGGTATTGCTTAGTTGCCCAGGCTAGCCTTGAACTTGTCATCTGCTTTCCACTACCTCCTGAGTAGCTAGCATTACAAGTATGTGCTCCCTAGCTCAGCTATGATATTTTTACTAGAAGTTCAAGTAATAAAGCACTATAAAGATTAACAGGATGTTAAGGATATACTTGTAGCTTCCCTATGAGAAACAGACATAAAGTCAGGAACCACTCAAATAAGGAAATCTACAATACGTATGAGTTGTAGGAATTAATTTTAAGACATTGTAAAATTTTATCAAATACTAAAAACAAAATATAGAACACTGTTCACTCTAAGAAATATACTGAGAGTAAACTGATAAGTTGAGTTCCCTTTCTAATCAATGTCATTTATCAGTTACTAAAAAAAAATTTCATAAATGCAATTTTTATTTTTGGAGATAACAGTCTTGCTATGTAGTTCAGGGTAAACTTGAATTCACTATGGAGCCAAGGCTGGCCTCAAACTCATAGCAATCCTTCTGCTTCAGCCTTCTAAGTGCTGAGATTACAGGCATGTGACACCACGCCCCACAAAACAAAATTATATGATCAACTATATGACTTACTTCTGCTAGAGAAAATACATTAAAAAAAAAAAAAAAAACACTCTGCAGGTAGAATTTTTATGTATCCTTAAGATAATAAATTCTGAGTACTTTACCTTAGTCAAATATTCCTTCATGACCTGGATGAAATAGGGCATTGCAAAATCCATGATGTTGTGCCTCCATGCAGTTTCCAATACAACATCTGGCCTTAAGAGATCATAACAAGTGAAGAGACAAGCTCCAAAGCACTCTCTCTTTTCTTCCTGTAAAAACCACTGTAGGAGTTCCTCAGCCAGCTCAGTATCTTTTGATTCAGAGGCATACTGCATTGCATCCTATTAAAGGAAATACTAAAGGTCAAACTAACTAGTAAACCAAGTTACACAAAGAAAGCTTAAAACACAAAATAAAATAACACAAAAACTTACTGAGTTTGAAAAGAAAAATGGAACCCCTCCAAATATTTAAGTTAACATTTAGAAAGTAAAAGAATATAGGTTAACTAAAGGCCTAAAAAAAAATCTCTTGGCTGGGGATATAGTTCAGTGGCACAGTGCCTCTCTGACAAGTGCAATATCCTGCGTTCAATTCCTGGTACAAACACATATACATATACAGACACACACATATACATGACACTATACGCATTCAAGGAAGTTCTGCCTTCACATTAAGACAGCCCCTGCTCCGTCAACACCTCCACTGACTTAATCAGTTTCACCTCAAACCAGTGCACAAAATCAATTATTAGTTATAAAACTAGTGAAATACCATTTTGAAATTGGTTTAACAACCCCCAACCCTACCAACTTTATCGACCTTGTAAAGGCTGTCTTTCTTGCACAGCTCTACACTCTGTTTCCAACGATTGTTGCCTTTGAAAAGATAAGCAGCAATTCTTCTGAACTCGATGAGTTCATGTTTTTCCAAACGTTGAGCAAGTGAAATATTGTCAAAATTGTCATAAGCATCTATTGATGTTCGCAGAGCCTTAAAAACAACAAACGGCACCCAAATGTCAAATCATTATTCTAGTGTAATTTTTGTCATAGTTTCTACTACTTTATCATGCAGCCCATCAGATGGTAACAGGTAATGACAAAAAACAAACATAACCAGGCAATAACGGCTTCAAGCATCAAATGGCAAAACTACAATAATCTGTGACCAGGTTCTTAAGTTTCTTCATGTAAGATTTTTCTCCCTGTGCTACTGGGGGATTAAAGTGGGGACCCCACATTAATCTAGAGCCCTAGCCTTAAAAAAAATTGTGGGAGAGAACAGGGTCTCACTAAGTTGTCCAGGTTGGCCTTCAATTTGTGACTGTCTTGCCTTCCCCTCCTGCATTATCTGGGACTACAGGTTGTACACCATTATGCCTGTCTTTTAATCTAATTTTTGTAACAGGGTGTGAAGTGTAGCTCAGTGGTAGAACACTTGCTTAGCACACATGAGTTCTGCAGTTTGATCCCTAACATCAGAACAGAGAGAATATCTCCCTCTAGTAAAAGTCCTCAAAAGTAGCATATAATTTTTCAATTTTCTCCAGGGTTTCCAATATCAAAACTAACCTGAATGTTTATAAAACTACCAACTGACAGCACAATCAGCAGTCCGCTGTGCATGCTAAGCAAGTACTCTACCCTGGGATGCACCCCTATCCTCTTTAATTTTGAGACAGGATCTAGCTGAGTCGCCCAGTCTCCAATAATTTGAACAATACAAATTATGTTCCAGAGAAATAACTGATATAATGCAACATGATACTAAGGCACACACATCAGCCAGGGCTTTGAGCTTTAAAAAAGTCATGCTGACAATAAAAAAAATTTAAAAATCAATTCTAATCATTTTTTTAAAAAATTGATCCCAATTTAAACAATTCTAACTACTTCAAAACAGCCGGGCATGGTGGCTCACGTCTGTAATCCCACCACTTGGGAGGCTGAGGCAGGAGGATCAGTGTGAGTTCGAGACCAGCCTGGGCTACAAAAGTGAGCTCAAGGACAGCCTAAACTATATAATGAGACCCTGTCTCAAAAAGACAAAAAAAAAAATAAATAAATAAAATAAAAAAATTCAAAATATCTTTCACAGAGAAAATTAAAATTAAACAACTCTAATTCAAAATATCTTTCACAGAAAATATTAATAAGATATAAGGTAAAATAATCAGTAGTTAAATATAGTTAAAATTAGGGGCTGGGAAGATAGCTCAGTGGAATAAGTGCTTGCCTGTCAAGTTCAAGGTCCTGAGTTTGACTCCTTGTCTCATCATAAATAAGTAAGTAAGTAAGTAAATAAATAAATAAATATTTATCCTTTTTTTCCCCCTGTATTTAGGACAGAGTCTACAGGGTCTCACTACATAGATCAGACTCATAGTTATTCTCCTATTTTCAGCTTCCCAAAGTACTGGGATTACAGGCTATCTCTCTCTCTCTTTTTTTTAAATATTTGGTACAGGGTCTCACTATGCAGGTCAGATCTGTAGTGATCCACCTGTTTCAGCCTCCCCAGCACTGGGATTACACTTATAGGCTAGGTGAGACCATGAAGATTTTTTTTAAACTCTTAATTAGATGTTATAGATAAAGCAACCGTAAAGTAGCTTACACAAGATATAACTAAGGAAAATTCTAAAAAGTTGGCACTTATTTAGTGAGGTAAGATTTACCGATCTTGAAAACTTTATATTATAGGCATGGAAGTATCTACTGTTTACTATCCTAAAGTACTCCTTTGGTGCAAAGCATACTAGTTCTATAACTTACCATAACCTGAGTTCTGAGAATATGTTCAAGAATTAAAAGGTTTTACCTGATAATCTTCTTCTGTAATAAAAAGATTGTTCAGTGATTCATTCACAGATTTGTTGTTGTGATTCTGAACTGAACGCAAATATGGTTTGACCAATGGCAGTTGTTTAACCTTTAAAATAAACAATTTATTATAAACATAGTGCACTGTTTAAGTTCTAGGAGTAAAAATATCCAAATATGCCATAATGCAACACTTTGAAAATCTGGCTCAAAATTATTACCTTGCTGAAATAATTGACTGCACGAGTGTGATCCAATCGTGGAGACAGCACCATCAGCAGATCATTTAGCAACAGAGGCTTGAATTCCAAGTAGAACTGTATTGCCCTATAGTATAGTTCCACATTGGCAACCTAGGATGGGAAAAGTTGGGAAGTCAGAGTTCTCTCCTAATGAGCATTTGTCTTCTTAAGGTTTTATCTTCTGAGGTTACACACCTTGGTGATGATATCTTTAAACTGCCCTTCTTTCCATGCATCAGTTGGATGATTCATCATGGTAATTATGGCATTATCATATTCTTCATACTTGTCATACAAAAATACTAGTTCTGCCCAAAGGTGAGCTTGTTCTGCAGCCCTTAGCACCTGCATAAGAAAGGTTTCACCCCTTCAGACACAGATCTGTAAGTCTAATGTGGAAAAAAGTATTTTAAAGTATTAGTTTTTGCAATGGTAAAGGGAGGTTACCTTAGGAATATTCACTCTAGACCAGAAAAGCTCCAAGTGCTCCCTCATTTTCTGTGGCTTAAATTTAGAATAGAGGATAGCTAATTCAGTAAACATCCCCATGTGAGCTCGCTCAAGTCCCAATGCTGCTTCCAACATGGTTATCAATTCTTCAAAATATCCACGATCCTAAAGAAGAGAAATGTGTAATTAAAGACTACAACTGTGGCAAAGTCTCCCTTTACATAAAAGGCATGTTCATGTCTATTACCTGATAGTAGTTGATAAGTTCCTCTAATTCATCTGCATGTACTACAATATGAAGTCCACACATCTGAGCAAGACGGAACTCCTTCCCATCTACACAGGCAAAACAGACCTGGAATAAAATTTTCATTTTGTGAATTCAAATGTAAAAGTGGCTATTTAACCGAATTAATCAATATCAAATCAAATCTTAATTCTTTATCCAATCCTTTGTTTAGTATTACCTCTTTCCATGTTCGAGTACTATTGGCTTTCCTAGCTCCATCAACAGCTGCCTGGTATTCACCCAGATGAACCAGGGTAGATGCTAAGCGCCCAAAATTAGAAACATTGTTGTACAGCAACTTAGCAGCATCATACATTTTTTCATCATAACAACGGTCACCAACCTGGTGGGGCAAGAGAGGATCCATATTTAAGATGTTAGCCATAGATTTCTGTCACTGTAACAACATGCTTGCCCTAATATTGAAGAGAAATGGTTTGTTTCAGCTCAATCATCTTTCCAAATTTATATTCTGATACTGAGAAACAATGTGTTTCTCTCCAAGAACTTTCCATGAAATTCTTTAGTTATGACATGTCCATTCTACTAAGCCAATAAAGTTGCTCAAATACTTATTTTTACATTGCTTTAAAAACTGTACACAGAAAACTCACTTGTTGGATATGAGCATTATTTGGCCCATTGATGAATTCTTCTAACTCTGCAAGGCGGTTTGTTTTGGCCAGTGCGAATATTAATTCTGTCTCCACATAAGATTCTCGAGCCTTCTTTCTGGCCATCTGCAAGTACTTCACCAGTTCCTCCCAGTTTCCTAAGTTCAGGAAAAAAAAAAAAAAAGTCCACATATTAACATCCTACTTTACCCTTTCAACCAAGTAAATAACTGCTACTAATTCCCCTTTAAGGAAACACTGCAAGTAATGACAAACATAAACAGAACAGTATATGGGCCCAGGGGGATGGCTCAGTGGTCTAAAGCCCCTGCTTGGGGAAGCTTGGGCGGCTTCAGGGACTGCAGTTCGATCCCTGGCACCACATGCTGCGCCAGCCCTGACCTTGGGGTGGGCTGAGAAGGCCATAAAAATGAGTGAATAGCCGGGCGTGGTGGAGCACGCCTATAATCCCAGCACTCGGGAGGCTGAGGCAGGAGAATTGGTGCGAGTTCGAGACCAGCCGGGACTACAAAAGTGAGCTCAAGGCCAGCCTGAACTGCACAGTGAGACCCTGTCTCAAAAAAAGACAAAAAAAAAAAAAAAAGAGTGAATAAACAAAGGTTCTGAAACAAAAAAAAAAAAAATAAAAAAAATTAAAAAAAAAAAAAAAAAAAAAAAAAAAAAAAAAAAATTAAAAAAAAAAAAAAAAACAAAACAGAACAGTATATCTAAGGCTGCAAAGCCTACTATGCTTCTATATTATCACTGACCAAATGGCTAAATCTCTTCCTTAAAATTAAAAAATTAAGAGTTCTATTAGGATTTTTATGGGAATTCAAAACAGAAAGTTAATCTTTCTCATGTACTTCATAAATGCACAAGGTGCAGCCTTTTTCTACCTGGAAAAAGACAGAGAGCTAGTTTTCTAAGTATCTAAGCAATACTTAATGGCAATATAATTAAAAATTGATACCTTAAGGTTTAACTTATTTTCTGAGGCCTCAAACACATAAAGGTAAGAAGTCCTACCACTGGTATTGGCAGCCTGAACAACCTCCATATAGGATGAGGGATCATCTGCTTTGATGTAAGAATCGATGGCTTCTTTCACCATTCCTTTCTGCAACTGGGCTTTGGCTAATTGACTCCACACTGCAGGTTCATTGCACCGCTCAGCAAATTCATATGCCCGATCCAAATTTCCAATATGTTCAATCAAGACCTAGACACCCATTTTGAAAATATAGTTACAGTAACATAGATTTTACCCAAAGCAATTAAATTTAAGCTGTTGGCATCTTACTGCTCTTCTATTCCCACAGTGACTCATTCCCTCTCATATAGGACAACACATACTTTCAATCAACAGAAGCCATTACAGTGATTTGATTCATGTAATCTAAAGATTTACCTGCACTGCTGAAGTGTTGACATCAAACTTGCGGAAAATAGCAAATGCTTCTTCAAACAGCTCATTGCTAATAGCAATATTGGCAATATCTGGGGCATCATAATTATCCAGGCGGTTAATATACTCCATAACACGTGTACGGTCAGCTTTAATTGCAGTGAGGATGAGGAGGTTTTGCAGATTCCTTCAGGAAAAAGACATTTAACTCATTTAACTGCAGTACTTCAAGCAGTCAGGATTTTTTGTTGTTGTTCCAGGACCTTGTGTTTTCTAGTCAGGCACTTGAGCCAATGAACTATATCCCCAGCCCTAACTGCAGGATTTCAAAAGCTAACCAGTGATATGTGGCTAGAAAGGGGCTTTTGTTTCAGAATGCAGATGAAAAGGGAGAAAGCATAGAGAGTGAGAATTGTGCAACTTTCTTTAATTTTTGGTTTTGTTCCCCACCCCAAACTGTAAGGCCACAATTAAAGACTGAACAGAAATGACCAATGGATACATGTGGTAGCATACCTGTGTTCACTGAATACAGAGTTATCGAGGACAATTTTCTCCAGTAGTTCAATGAGTTCATTAGGAAGGTCTGCAGTCATAAAAGCCTTAACAGTTACTGACACTTCTTCAGGGTCCTGAGTCTCAGACAAGGCTGTTTGTACAACCTATAGAAGGTACAGAGGAAAAATCAAGATAGTTTTAAAAAGGCATTATCCAATAAGAATAAGGCATCTTAAAAAAAAAAGTGTCTTATAACTAGAAAATTTAAAAACAAGCACAAAAGAACAAAGCAGCAAAAACAAATTTGCTATTTAAAGGCCTTTCAACAAAAATCTATACAAATGCACAGTATCTGTAATTCTACACTGTTGAAATCAACTTAAATATATAACGCCTTTTCCCTAGTTACATTGTCTACACTAACACCACCATCACTTTAATGCTTAGATCCAATTCAACTATCTAATTCCTTCCATTTTTGGCTTGATTGCTTGATTCCAGAAAGGTTTGTGTTTATCTTGGGAATGGTCCTTAAAAATGCTATCTATGTAGGCAACCTATTATCTTTCAAGATGTATTTATACATCTGGAGAATGTAGAAAACACTGTAATAACCCTTAATATGTAAGGCTTTAAAATCATGTTTCAAATTTTACATATATATAAAACATTTTACTTGCAATTTCCATGATTATTAATGAAATCCAACATCACAAGCTTTTATATATTATTTTCTGATTTATCACTGTCTTGAATATTTTCAAAAATTTTAGGTACATCTCAGGAATTTTAACAATTTGTTTAATGTTCAATTTGCTGTTTTAATTTTGCATAATATTTTAAATAACTTTGTACACGAAATAAAGTCTGTGTACATTGGTCCATTAGAAAATAAAAGTGCAGGTCCGGCTGGATGTCTCAGTGGTCTAAAGCGCCTGCTTAGGAAAGCTTGGGCGGCTGCAGGGACCACAGTTTGATCCCAGGCACCACATGCTGCACCAGCCCTGCCCTGAGGGCAGGCTGAGTCAGCGATAAAAATAAATAAACAAACAAACGAAAGTTCTGAAACAAGAAAAAAATAAAATAAAAATTATTTAAAAAAAAAAAAAAGAAAGAAAGAAAATAAAAGTGCACTATCTCAGCCACCCACTGAATACTCAATGGCTGTTTGGCATCACCATGATTACTGGTTCTGAATTAAATACTACAGTACTATATGTAATACATATACATAGTACATACGTAGTATAATACACATACTACAGTACTAGTAATTGCTTTCTCATACTGCAGTTTTAATGCCAATGAACTGAATAAATTAAGTATTTTTGGAAATTTTACTTTTCTTATCACACATAATATATGTTGATATAAATTTTCATATACTTCTCCTTTTTGCATCTTCACAGTTAAGTATGACCAATTGAGTATATTTATATAGTAAGGGGAAAAATTTTATTCATAGCTAAAACTTGCCAACTTTACCTGATCAATTAGGGGTCTCCTATAAGGATTGCTTTCCAGTAGCACACTACCCCACAATTCTGGATCCTTTCGGCGTACCAAATAGCGGGAAAGACTTTTGAAGAGGGAATTCTCATTGCAAACCTGTAAGAGATAAGAAAGATCAATTTCAAGGTAAGGATTGTCTATAGAATGATTTTAAATTATTTCCACTAATTTACCCTATTTGTTGCTTTATAGAAATTCTACTACTTTTACATATGATGTCAAGTAGATTACACTCACATTTCTCCTATTGAAATCAAACCAACAGAAAGAGCCAGAAGCCTGGTGGTGCACTCTAGTAATCCTAGTAATCGGAAGGCTGAGTCAAGAAGACTGTTAGAAGTTTGAAGCCAACTTGGGCTATGCAACAAGTTCAAGGACTGTGTGAACCACAAGGAGAAACCTTGTCTCTCAAAAAATTTAGAAAAACAGGGCCAGCCAATAGCTCAGAGGACTAAAGCACCTGTTTAGGCAGGCTCAGGGACCAATTTCCAGGGAGCCATGCCAGCCCTGTCCTGAGACTGAGTGTGGTGGCGCATGAGCCTATAACCCCAGCAGCTGGGAGGCTGAAAACAGGAGGATCACCAGGAGTCCCATCTGTGTAATAAGACCCTGTAGTCCCTGTACTAATTTAAAAAAAAAAAAAAAATTGAACAAACTGAGAAAGAATCAAACTAAGCAACTAACAGAAAGAAACAAAAATTACAATCTCTGAAGGTGTTTACAAACCATTCTGATGTTGGATCTATTTTTGGAAACTATATTCACAATATAGCTGTTTGTTGATATACTAGTACTATTTTTACTATTTTAAATTACCTAGGCTTTAGAATATGCTCTAATGCTGAGTAAGGGTAGTCCAATGATCTCCCCAATTCTGGTAAAAAAACCAAACTGGATGAAAATTGAATCAAATTTCCCTGTAAGGTCAACATTGAACTTAAGCACTTAAATTTGCCTCAGTTCTCATCCAACTCAGTCTATGACTACAATGATGCAAAGAATCCAGTTCATCAACCAAGTTTTGGTGTATATGCATATGTGTACATAAATATATGAATTCATGTATATACATGATTATATATTTTCATAGCTCATACGATGGAGAAACTTTTACAAACAAATTAAACCAAAAGGGCCCGGCAGGATGGCTCAGTGGTCTAAAGCGCCTGCTTGGGAAAGCTTGGGCGGCTTCAGGGACCGCAGTTTGATCCCCTGGCACCACATGCTGCGCCAGCCCTGCCCTCGGGGCGGGCTGAGCCGGCCATGAAAATAAGTGAATAGACAAATAAAGGTTCTGAAACAAGAAAAAAAAAAATTAAATAAAAAAAAAAAAAATTAAAACAAAAGTCCAGATCTTAGCTTGTAATACCATTCCCATTAACATAAGTATTTCCAGGAGAAGTGGCCAACTCCAAGGCTAAGAAAGATATGAAATGAACTTTGTAATATGGGAAAGATGGGGGATCAAAAGATACCATGTACATGTACAAATTCCCTATGACAAATATGATTATGTATAGTTTATAATGTACTTAAAAACTTAATTTTTAGGGGCCCGGCAGGATGGCTCAGTGGTCTAAAGCGCCTGATTAGGAAAGCTTGGGCGGCTGCAGGGACCGCGGTTCGATCCCCGGCACCACATGCTGCACCAGCCCTGCCCTCAGGGCAAGCTGAGCCGGCCATACAAATAAATAAACAAACAAAAACTTAATTTTTAAAAAGTGAACTGGTGTCAAGAAATAAAGTCATGTTTAAAACATGACTAAGAGATATGGGAGCCAGATTAAAAAGTTCCCATCAGCTAACGTATGGACAATTTGAGTTATCAATGTGGATAATAATGAATAAATTAACTCAAACAAGAATCTCAGTCTATGAATGTGAGTGGTGACTGGTGCATATGAAGACTGCTGAAGGTGGAAAAGTATTCGTTTTGCAATCAACATGTTAAGAATGTGCATAACAAAAATCAAACAGGTGCTAAATTGGGAGAAGACAGTAAAAGCATATTTATATGATTCAAAATGTCTATTCACATGTCTGCTAGATATTAAAATATCAGATGGAGTACTACACCTTAACTGATATCTAGAATAGGACAAAATAGACATCATATGCTTATACATAAACAGCATGAGAAACATAAGACATTACTTAACATTCTGTAAGGAAATGTATAATCTAAAAGTATAATTAGGAGAAACCATCAAAAAAACACAAAGTGAAAATAAACAGACCTGACATTTATAGACAAGCAAATCCACAGAAACTAAGCGTGGATGCCAGAGGCCAAGAGGAGGGTGAGGATGATGTGGAAAATATTTCATGAACGCAGGATTCTGAGTGATGAAGACTTGGAATGAGACAAGAGTTATATGCCACTGTGACGGTAGCTGAACATGGTGTTGTACGCCTGTACTCTGTGCACTTGGGAATCTGAGGCAGGAGGACTGATGCAAATCTAAGGCCAACCTGAGATACATGAGACTGTCTCAAGAAAAAAAGAAGCAGCCAACACTGAGTATACTAGTAACTATTAATGGTTCACTTTAAAATGAAGACTTTTGGGGCTGGGGAGATAGCTCCGAGGCACAAGTGCCTGCTGGGCAAGTGCAAGGTCGTGAGTTCGAACCCCGGTCCCAAAAAAAAAATAAAATAAAATGAAGACTTTTATATGAACAAAAAAAAAAAAAAGAAAAAAAAAAGGCTACAAATAGGAAAAAATTGTATGTTTTTACCTATATCTCCATGTAGCACAAGAGCAAATCTGAAGAATTGTTCCATATTAAAGAAACAACATATTAGGAGAGTAACGGGATATCTGAATACAATATATAACCCTAAACTAGAGGGAAAAACTACAGTTGGCAAAACTGGAATTAAAGTTCAAGTATACTATTGATGTCATATGCACTGTACTGGTATTTACAATGTGTATGCAGAGAATATCTTTATTCATAGGAAGTATAACCTAAAAGCAGTATAAGGCCATGATGTATACAATTTAGTTTCCATGCAGTTAAAAAGTTACATGGTGTGTAAATATACACCTATAACTGGTGTATGTCTGGCACCAGTGTACTAGAACATGCAGGATAAAGCCAGTGGGGGTTTTAGGTGTTTAAGGGTCAATCAGGATAAGAGTTAGACAATCATTCTAAAGGCCTGATGTTATAAAAAAAAAGTGCTAAAAAACATAGCCTTCTCTATACAAAGCAACTAGCAACACTTACATTAATAAGTTCTAGATCACACTGGCCACGTTCATAAGCAACACAGGCCAGATGTGGATCTCTCTTCTCACAATACTTTCCAACAACACGACTGTCATAATAAGGATTTTCACGTAGAAATCTCTCTGGGTTGTTATTACTGTCAATGTAGATTTTGGCTAATGCATTGTGAGTAGCAGGCTCCTCACAGCCCTCATGAATTCTGGCCTCCAGCCAAGGCAGCAGCAGTTTCAGCCTAGGGGAAACAAAAGAAAACCCATATATATTACAATAACCTTTTTTGGACATGCCAACTACATGAGCATTTTATGCTCTACAATGTACTTTTGCAAACATTATCTTTAATTCTAAAAATGTTATTAGATTGGTAAACTAAGACTACAGAAATGGGTGAGTTGCAAAAGATCACACAGAAGGTATCTGAAACTGTTCCTCTTCCAAACCTATCAAGCTGTAAGATACATCTAATGTCTTCTATCTGGATATAAGACAGACTTAGAAATTATACATTTTCTTAACTAGACAAAATTACCTAAACCTCAGGGATAAATTT
>PVJA010006163.1:66724-74798 GCA_004027025.1 Myocastor coypus
ATCTGCCCGACCCTAATCTATTATCATACTATGAGAGACTATTAATTTATCTCAGTCATGAAGGTTAAAATGCTACTACACCTGTTCCTTTTTTCAACCTCAGCAACTAGCTCATCTGTAGAGAATTGACCTCTCACAACAAGAATCAAGTTTTTAATGACATCTTCAGAGCAGTCAACATCAAGTAATCCTCCAATAACCACAGGAAGTCTACTTGGATTGACCTATGTTCGAAAAAAAGAATGCATTACATTAATAAATAGAGCCAAGATAGGTTAAACAAACAAACAAAACAACGTATTTTCCTTGTTAAGTTTAATTTTTAAAATCAGCAAGAAACTGAGAGACTATGGCTGCAAATGAAGAGAAATTTGGCAGGAAGTCCAGATAAAAAGCAATGCTATGGTCTCTTGAAGCACATGTACTCTGGACTCCTCTGTTGAACTGACAAATTAGCCAAATTTGCTCAAAATCATAAGCACAAAGAAGCTAATGTCAATAAATAAATATAGAAGACTAATAATAAAAAGGCTCCGATTATAGAAAATCCATTTTATTTCTAGAGTTAGAAAATAAAGTTACTAATAACTTTCCTAAGATGCTTGAAAACTGCTTTGGAGTTTGGGTTGCTATGTATACTTTAAGCTTTGTCAACTTACTAGCATACTGGACCACCCAATTCAACCTTATACTTCACAGATTGAACAAGTATATAAAATTTCAACCAAAGGGAAGAGTGTTTGTTCTGAGAACAAAAATGCTAAAAGCTTTTTCATACAAAGCAAAAATGCCCTTGCTTCCTGGGCACATAGAGATAAAATACTACAAATGCTTACTAATGAAATATAAAAAATTTTTTAAAAATAGAATATATTCAAAATATAAGTCTACAATAGGACATTATACCTTTAGATGACCTATGTGTTACTTACCTTCTGTACATATATCTCTATATATTTTTGAAGATTATTCCTATATAAATACAGCACCAAGTCATGGACGAAGTCAAATCGATCACACACAATGATAAGTGGTAACTGATCTGTTAGTTTTGCTTCCTAGAAGAAAAGAAAAACAAAACAACCTAAGCTTTTTCTTGTGTGAGGCAAAGGTCTGTACAAATTGAGAATCTGCTCTGCCCTGACAGGAGAGGTTCACACACTTGGCTCTTCTGTTTAAGACAGAAATGTCCCAATAACTGAATGTGTAATATCCCAGTTTCAGAAAACTTTTATTAAACAACAGAGATTCACAGAGCAAAACATCACATTCTTCTCCAAACATCCTTTCACCAAAATATTAACAAATTAAGATTTGTGAGCTACCAATGGCATTCAGGTCATAAAATCATCCCTGGGATTTTCTTTAAAGTAACAATTCAACTGAATCCGATAGATGATTAATTATGGTGCACTGTCAAATAAATAAATGCATAAATGGCTCACATGTATTTTAAACAGCTGATTTAATTTTTATCCCTCCCCACTTCCAAGCTATTAGCCAGCCTCTACACTCTATTACAATAAAGCCTAAAAGGAGCAGCACAATGGAAATGGCCATGAATTAAATACACATGTCACAATAAGAAAAAGGCAACAGAAAAAAACAAAAAAAAAAGAGCATTTAAAGAAACATCTTTAAATTGCCAACTGCTTTTATCATTATAAATACTAAGCTAACCAAGCTACAATCCTACTTATAGACTGACACAACATGTTATGGACAAATAAGTAGGACCTGCACTGGGCATTTACCTGATACATGTCCTTTACATTCCACAGACATAAGGTACAGCACAAAAAACAACAGTGTCCATCAGGAATTCATTTATACAAAATGAAACATTCCTCAATAAATGATTCCTCTATAACCATCTACTAAGGAAGTAGAACTAAACAGAATAGGACTTTCCCCAAGAAAAGCCATTATTTGCAAGGTCAGCATAAAAAGACTACTACTTGCAAGGTCAGAATAAACGGATTTTTACAGTATAGTCACCCCGCTATAAACTACATGAGTAGTCTACAAGTGTTCAGAGAACACCCTGAAAAGTTCACGAGTTATCCTAAATTAAAAACTAAAAATAGCTATAATCTGAAGTGGAAATCCAACTGCAGATTTTTTACATTAAGGAAAGTATGAAGCAAGTACTTATTTTAAAACCATGGGAAATCTAATTGCTATTATAATTACTTCTATAAAGTGGGAATAGGGATGAGCGCTTACCTAGCATGCACAAGCCTTGAGCTCAATCCCTAGCAACACGCACACACACACGCACACAAACACACACACACACAATTTTTATCTACATATATACAAAACATTACCCTCCATCCTTATTACATTTAATATGCATGTAACATTTTACATACTTCATCACTTAGGGGAAAAACATGCCCGCAAGCAATTGAACATTTTGTTCTTGTGTATGAATATTCCAAGACTTCTCTTGTAAAGACAACTAACTGTATTCCAAAAGAAAATTTAAGACTCTCTTAATCTACATATGGTTTCATATGTTTTTAATAATTTTCTAAATGATGAGTCAATCTCCAGTTATAATCATTAATAATTTTAAGATCAAAATTGCAATTATATAAATATATCCAGAAGTTTTCTTAAAAATGAGCTTTCAGGGCTGGCCAAATAGCTCAGCAGATAAAAGCACCTGCAAGCAGGTGCAGGGCCAGGAGTTCGATCCCAGGCCTCCCGAGCTGGCCCCATCCCTGGAGCATGATAAGCAGGCAATTGAGACTGGGTGTGATGTTGCGTGGTAATCCCACCTCTTGGAAGGCTGTAAATAGGTGGATCACTATGAGTTCGATTTAGTTGTGAGACCCTGAACACCCTGTAGACCCTACCTCTGCAAAAAAAAAAAAAAAAAAAAAAAGCCTTCAATTAACAAATATTTACTGAATACCTACAGATTTGATTCTTCTTACAAAATGGAGATATTGCAGAGAATAAGGTAATCAGAATCTTTTCCCTCAAGGAAATTTCATTCTGGTAGGAAGAGAGAATGCTTACCAGTGGTGAGTACTTCAAACAATAAAAAAAGCAAGCAGGATAAAAAGGAAGATAGGAATGTGATAGGGACAGGTTTTGTCTTCAATAAGGTAACCCAAGATATGTTCTTCTATAGCATTTGATCAGAAACCTGAGGTTGAAGCTCAGGGAGCAAACGATGAGGTTTGAGAAAAAAAAAAAGCAAGCAAGCCAGTGTGACTGAAGTAAAAACCAGGAGACAAAGAATGACAGAAAATAAGATTAAAGGTAGAAAACTGGGCACAGTGGTATATGCCTGTAAGTTCCAGACCAGCATGGGCAACTGAGCAAGACCCTATCTCAAAAGTGGGCTGCATGAGGTACCTCAGAGGTAGAGCACTTGCCTAGACGGAGTGAGGCCCTGGGATCAACTCCTAGTACTGGAAAAAAATAAATCCAAGATAGGTAGCAAGGATCACAAAGATCTTGGTCCTAAAGAACAATGCTTTCTACACAGAAAGCTCAAGTTTAGAATATAAGTCAAATAATAAAAACTGACAGTTTCAAAAGTATTTTAGCTTTTTTTTGGTGATGGTGCTGCAGACTGACCTAAGGCCTTCCATGTGCTAGGTCAGTACTCCACTACTCAGTTCACAACTCTATCCCTCAGAGGCATTTTAAATGAGAAGCTATGTTCTAACAATCTGTACTGATGGTGACTAGCACACAATTGGCACCCAGATTTTTAAGGTTTAGTTCAGAAAAGTATTTTTCTTATGATACAGTTTACATATAACAAATGTAATATAGCTACAAATTGCAAAATTAAGTTTAATGGCAAGTGATCAGAAGCATTCTAGTTATGTATCATTTATTATTATTATTATTATTTTTTATTCTTGTTTCAGAACCTTCGTTTATTTATTCACTCATTTTTATGGCTGGCTCAGCCTGCCCCGAGGGCAGGGCTTAGTTATGTATCAAACACAAGAAATACTAACTGGTTTATGTTTATTCTCACTAGCAGGGTACTGCTGATATAGTAGCAACACATTTTAGTACATATAGCTCCACATACCTGACTACTACTAAAACATAAGATGTTAGGTTCACCTGTAATTACAATTCTTTCAAAGAGTCAAGAACAACTTAAAAATAACCTTGCTTGACATGTAGGCTGACCTCACCTTAACTCCAAGGCCCAGTCACACTTATTAATAATGGTTATCAGATTATCACTGAAACATCTAAATGTACACAAGGTACTTGATAAACACAGTGTATGGGTGACTAGCTAGGCATATACTGAACAAACAATAGATAGAATGTACACTCTTAATAAAACAGAGTGTGAAAACAGGTCTAACTGGTTCAAGGGCTCATAATCTGTACCTATTCCCCTTCTATAGCAGGCTTGCAACACAAACATAAAGGAAGAATCTTCATCTAATTAGATCCCATGGACTTGTAACCTGAGGCAGGACCACTCTGTTACTATTCCAAGGATATATTATGGAAGCTTAAGAATGCCATAATTAAATGGTAGCAGTTCATTTCCTTTTAATATATATAACTCAAATATTGTTTGGACATTTAAATGCCTATACTGTGTACTCTGAGTAACTAAAGATAATATGCAATGTATTAACCAATTACTCTATTATTTTGTTTTGGATTTTTCTTTAAATGTTAAACAATTTTTAATATAAATAACAAATATTAATACTCATTGCTAAAGAAATTAAAAATTTAAGTAGAAAAGCTGAGAGATGGATTTTTAAAAAGGGGAAATGATGTAAGAATCTGCTAGTAATTTAAGAGGATAACAGCAACGATATCAGAAGAGGAAGTAAACTTAAGAGATGTGATGTACACACCAACCAAGCATAAAGCATAAGATCTTTCTCATGTGAGGGACTTCTTGGACACTAGATTGGGTTAAAATATCATACTTGCCAGGTTGTCCAGGATATTTATCAAAGACATTACATTACTATAGTTATACTTTTGGGGAAAGATGTATCTTTTAATTCAAAATATGCAGCAATTTCAGCACCTAGGGACTTATGAAAATAAAACCTCTGAAAGATTTAGCTAATTTCAAAACAACATCAGTCAGTGACAAGTTTACTAATAAGAAAAGATTGCTTTTCTTTCTGTCTCCTCTCCTCTCCCCTCCCATTCTCCCCACCTCTTATTTTTTGAGTATAGATCTCACTATGTAGCCCATGCGGAACTCAAATTCATAGTGGTATTTCTGCCTCAGCCTCTGAGTGCAATTTCAGGTGTGTACTACCACACCCAGCTGTTGTTCTTTTAAAACAGGGTCTCACTCTGTAGCTAGGCTGGTCTCAAACTCATGTGATCCCTCTGCCTTAGCTTCCCAAGTGCTTAATACATGCCCACCATGCGCAGTATGTCTGTTTTTCACAAATAAACATCTATCCTGTGTCTTGCACCTAAATTTCTTCAAGAAGACATAAAATACTTCAGAACTTTAAGCAAATTCTCCACAATAATTTTGTCAGTATATATTCTCCAAAATCTGTCAGTATACACACACACACACACACACATACATATATATTTTTATATTTGATAGTGGTTGGACGGTAACCTGAGTACCTGATGATCTTACCAGTTTTCTATAGAAAACTGCTAAGTCTAAAACTTTATGTTCCCTATAGAGTAACTGGCTGATAGGACAATAAAGTTAAAAGCCAGAAGTTACAAATTACAGAAATTTAACTATCCTTACATATGTCCTGAGAGTTCATAGATTTAAGCTCTTAATCTAACACAGGGTGTTCTTATTTCTCTATAACTGAATTCATGTCTAACAAAGCTGAGCTTTCCTAGTTTGGTATTTCCTTTATGAATTACCCATAATTAATATTTTGTTTCTAGAATCAGGCAGACACAATGATAGTAATGAACTATAATGTTTTCAACAACAAATTTCTTGGTTACTACCATGGAGACTTCTCAAAATGATACTAAAGCTATGTATAGTGGTAACATGCCTGCAATCCCAGCACTCTGGAAGGCTGAGTGAAAAGATGACAAATGTAAACCCAACTCAGGCAATTTAGCAAAAGTCTACTTCAGTCGTTCAACCAATCCATCAGGCTTGGATGTGGCTCAGTACAAAGGTGCTAGGTTCAATCCCCAGCACTGCCCACACACACAGAGTAAAGGGGATGAGAAATGATCAAGATACAGGTCCGTCTTTCCCAAAATAAATGTAATTATTATGTATCACAAACATACTAATCAAAAAATAAGTTAAAAAATATTAAAGTCAAGCTGGCTAAAATGCTGAAAAATTTAAATGAGACTCTAAAAATGACAGTGAGGGGCCCGGCAGGATGGCTCAGTGGTCTGAAGCGCCTGCTTAGGAAAGTTTAGGTGGCTGCAGGGACCACAGTTCGGTCCCTGGCACCACATGCTGCGCCAGCCCTGCCCTCAGGGCAGGCTGAGCTGGCCATAAAAATAAATAAACAGACAAACAAAAGTTCGGAAACAAGAAATAAATAAACAAACAAATAAATAAAATGACATTGAGAACTAAATATCATTTCAAAATTTTCTTCTCAAAAAATGAAAAAAAAATTTTCCAAGATAGTGCTATTTATTTCTTTTTAAACAGATGGTCATTTTTAAGTATCACTTACTAATTTCCTTCCCTATTTCAAAGGAAACCACAGAGTATTAAGTTTAGAAGAAATAACCCAATACACAATTTAAGAATACTAAGAATTTCACACTTAGGGGGCAAAAAGTACTTTATAAAAGTATGACTGAAGAAGCCCCACAGAACTGCTGATCTTTGAGAAAACTCACTACTCAAAAATACTTACCTTGAGAAAATTCTTGACTCGTTCAGGATCATAGCAGTTGCTTTCTCTGCAAATTCTTTCTACTTCTTTGATCTGCCCGGTCTTACAAGCTGCCTGAATATATTTAAAGTGCACATCTGGGTCTTGACTGAAGTTAACAATGGATCCCAGAAAATAAAACAGACCTTAAAAAAACAAATGAATGAAATTAAGCTTAGAGGCATTTCAGAGAATTACAAAACCTAAAAAAAATACTTAAAACAATCATACAGAGTATTTTCAAAATGGGTTGCTTAAGAAGTTCAGGAAAAGAGCTGGGCATGGTGGCACACACCTGTAATCCCAGCATTTGGAAGGCTGAGGCAGGAGGATCAGTGCGAGTTCGAGACCAGCGTGGGTTACATAAGTGAGCTCAAGGCCAGCTTGAGCTGTATAGAGAGACTGTCTCAAAAAGACAAAAAAAAAAAAAGTGCAGGAAAAATGATAAATGAACCAGTAACCAGTTCAATAAAATCAATTTTCACTTTAATCCATATACAACATCTAATGTTTTTTTGGGGGTAGAGGTACCAGGAATCACACTCAGGACCTCACGCTTGCCAGGCAGGCGCTAGTGAGCTAAATCCCTGGACCCTCCAATGTTGTTTAACAGTTTAGAAACAGAAGCTGCTACTCAGTAGCAAATCTATTACTTTATATTCCACATGAGAAATTTTTGTATTATATTCCATAAGCTAGATATATTTTTTTAAATGTTTAAATATTTATTTATTTATTTATTTATTTATTTATTTATTTATTTATTTATTTATTGTTTCAGAACCTTTGCCTGTTTATTCACTCATTTTCATGGCCAGCTCAGCCTGCCCCAAGGGCAGGGCTGGCTCAGCATGTGGTGCCGGGGATCAAACCAAACCGCAGTCCCTGAGGCCACCCAAGCTTCCCCAAGCAGGCGCTCTAGACCACTGAGCCATCCCGCCGGGCCCTAAGCTAGATATTTTTGTACAATGAAGTTAACAGAAAAAAGTCACTAAAGAACTATATTTTGCCAGCCCAAACCCCACCGCTGGGAGCTGAGCCTGCGCACCCGCCGCGGCCCAAGCTCCAGCACTGAACCCATCAAATAGCCCGTTTGGCAACCGTTCCGGTCCACGAGCCTACCAGGACTACTCAATCCCAAAGCTCCACCTCCACCTACAGACCACATCCCCCAGGATTCACAAAAGCTAGCAGCCAGAGCCCCAACA
>PVJA010006164.1:0-74770 GCA_004027025.1 Myocastor coypus
AAAAAAAAAAAAAAAAAAATAAAAAAAAAAAAAAAAAAAAAAAAAAAAAAAAAAAGCCCAAAGATGGGAGGAAATTATAGAGATTAGAACAGAAATTAATTCAATAGAGACAAAGAAAACATTACAAAGAATTAATCATCAAAAAAACTGTTTCTTTACAAGATTAAATAAAATTGGTAAGCCCCTAGCTAACCTCATCAAGAAGAGGAAAGGACTCAAATTCAAGCAATAAGGAAAGAAAATGGTAAAATAACTATATATCCTGCAGAGATTCAGAGTATCATAAATAGCTACTTTGAGGATCTTTACTCTCACAAAATTGAATACACAGATGAAATAGACAGATTCCTGGACAAGTACAAATTAGCTAAAATGGATTAAGAAGACATAAGAACTCTCAGTAACCCAGTAACAGCCAATGAAATACAAAGTATAATAAAAAGCCTACCAATAAAGAAAAGTCCAGTACCTGATGGTTTCACCACTGAATGCTACAAGAAATTTACAAAAGACATAGTCCCAATACTCTCCCAAACCCTTCAATGAAGTTGAAAAGGAAGCAATTCTTCCAAAATCATTCCAAGAGGCAAGTATTACACTGCTTCCAAAACCAGAGAGAGAGGGAACTAAAAAAGGGAATTATGGGCCAATTTCTGTCACGAACATAGACACAAAAATCCTCAAGAAAATCCTGGCAACTGAATGCAATAAATCATCAAGAAAATTATATACCATTACCAGTATGATTCTTCCCAGGCATGCTAGCATGGTTCTATATATACAAATCTATAATTGCAATAAAGTATATCAACAGAGCCAAAGCAAAAATATCACAAGATAGTCTCAATTCATACAGAAAAGTGTTTTGACAAAGTTCAACACTTGTTCATGTTCAAAATCCTACAAAAATTGGAATAGAGGGCCTCTACCTCAACCTGATAAATGCCATCTATGACAATCCAACAGCTAAGACAATTCTAAGTGGGGAAATACTGAAGTCTATTACTCTCAAATTTCATACAAGACAAGGATGTCCTCTATCACTATTCCTATTCAATATAGTTCTGTAATCATTAGCTACAGCAATTAGACAAGAGAGACATAAAATGAGTAAGCATATGTAAAGAAGATATAAAACTATCGTTATTCGAAGGTGATATGATAATCTACATGGAAGATACCAAATACTCCACCAAGAAGCTACTAGAATTAATACACAAATTCAGTAGCATGCTGGTTACCAAGACAACATACATAAGTCAATAGCATTCCTCTACACAGATAACAAACACACTGAGATAGAAATTAAAGAAATGACACCTTTTATGATAACACTGAAGAAAATGAAATACTTAGGGATTAACCTAACTAAGGAATTAAGAGACCTTTTCAATGAAAACTACAGTATTTTGAAAAAAGAGATCATAGAAAATGGAAAGATATTCCCTGCTCCTGGGTAGGAAGAAACAAGATTGGGAAGATGGCTACACTCACTAAACTGTTATGCAGATTTAATGCAACCCTATCAAAACACCATCCATATACCTCACAGACCCAGAGAAATCATTCCTAAAATTTATTTAAAACCGAAAAGGAATTGCAATTCTGCGCAACAAGTTAAAGAAGGAGGCATTACAATTCCTGACCTGAAGTTATACTAAAAAGAAACCATTATAAAATCAGCCTGTTATTGGCAAAAAAAAAAAAAAAATAGACCTGTGGATCAATGGAATAAATTAGAAGATGCAGAAGCAAATTCAAACACACTCAGCCAACTTCGGCAAAGGAGCTAAACATGCTTACTGGAAGAAAGATAGCCTCTTTAAAAATGGTGTTGGAAATACTGGCTCTCCACATGCTGAAAGATAAACTTGACATAAGTCTATCACCATGCACTAAACTAAAGTCAAAATTGGTTGAAGATCTATATATTGAAAAAAATATTAAATCTCCTGGAAGAGAAACTGGGAGAAAATGTTGAAGATGTCAGCGTAGTCAAACTCAAAATGCACATTTAACATTTGAAAGAACCAAGAAATGGGATCTCCTCTGGCTAAGAAGTTTTCACACATCAAAAGAAATTATCAACAGAGTGAAAACTCAAAAATTTGGAAAAGACTTTAACTAATATGTATTTAGACAAAGGTCTTCTACCTAGAATTTATAAAGAACTAGAAGCCATTAGGGCCTCAAAATTCAAAGACCCAATCCAGAAATGGGTATCTGAGCTGAACACACACTTCTCAGAGAAAGAAATTCAACAAGTCTACACATACATGAGGAAATGCTCCACTTCACTAGCCATTCATGATATACAAATTAAAACAACACTTTGATACCATCTCACCCTAGAAAGAATGGCTTTCATAAGGAAATCAAGCAACAACAAATGTTAGACAGGCTGTGTGGAAAAGGAACACTTCACTGCTGGTGAGAATGCAGACTGGTGCAACCATTATGGAAAGCTGTGTGGGAGCTCCCTAAAAAACTAAAACTGGAAATCCCATTCAATCCAGCTATCCCCTTACTGGGAATTTTTCCAGAAGAACTGAAAACATCATAGCTTAGTGATATCTGTGCACTCATGTTTATAGCAGCCCAATTCTTAATAGCCAAATCTTAGAAACAACCAAAATGTCCATCATATGAAGAATGGTTGAAAAATATGTGTTATTTTTATACAATGGAATATTACTCAGCTCTAAATGATAAACTGGAAGATTTCATATACAAATGGCTGTACCTTGAACATATATTCATAAGTGAAATAAACCAGACCTACTTATGTAAATATCATATAGTCTATCTAGTGTAAGATCTCAAAAGAAGAAATAAAAATGGGAAGTGATAACACAGCTGAATGGAAATCAAAGATTTATGGGTTAAACAATGAAGTGAGTGGAAGCAGAAGAGAGGAAACACAGCAGGAGCAATACGATATACTTATATACACAGGATCAATTAGATAATGTTCCTAAGAACCTCCAAAAGTTTTTCACATTGACGAGAGCAATGTGCAACACTAAAACTATGTTGGAATGCCTGTCATTCTGGTCTTTTAGATGTGTGCTGATTCTAATGTAGTTTCACTTACTGCTATACTGTCTCTCAAGTAAACGGTTGGTTTATAAGAAAACAAAAAAGGGTATTAAGTGAGAAGAGACTGGGGAAAATGCCATAGGATTGACAGGCTACTATTTTGTACATCCTTCAATTTTTAAATGTCTGTGTAAAATGTGTAACTGCTTTTGTCACATTCTCTAGAGATTTATTAGAATACTGAGGATTGACAAAAATATCAATTTCAACTTGTTTAAAATGTTTGATATTCAGAAAGACAATAATGTTAAGCTCAAATACCCATGTTAAACAGTAATAGTATCACTAAGCTTTTCTTCTGGAGGGCTAAGAATATAAATTTACAGACCAAAAATTAGAGAAAAAGAAGAGCTACAAGGACTGACAATTTTTTTGCCCTAGCCCTTCAAGTTCACTGAGGACTCAAAACAGAACAGAACCTGTGATGTAACATTCTATAACTCAGTGGATTCCCACATTTTCTGTTCAAAGAGATTAATGGACCACAGAGGAAAGGGATTGAAGTTATGTAGTGTGCCTTAGGAGAGTCACCTACAGAGAAAACAATCTTTCAGGCTTTCTCAGAGAGCAAACTGGTCAAGCAATGGCTGTGACTCATCCAGACGACTGACACTGTCAACAGTTGTACACAGCACTATACATGGTTTCAAAGTTAACCCTGAGAGGATTTGACTGACCCTGGAAGATGCAAAAGTTACTTGTTTTGTTGTACAGGTCTTGCTTCAACTTGCCCTTAACTATGCAGCAGAAAAGTTTAACTATGAGGCATAGTATGTAAAGCTGGTTTTGTGTACTGATCTACAAAAGGCTTAAATCAACAGCGTCCAACATTGCCGGTTTCACCAGTAACCCTGTGCAATTATGGAACATTGGACTATGTATACAATTACTTTCCCTTTGTTCAAAGAAAAGCATTTTTTAAGAAAATCAATTAGAATATTTATCACCTCTACACCCTGTGCTCTGTATAACTACTATGAGAACAACAATATGCATTGTATCAATTATTGTGAATGTACCACTAATGTGTTTCGAAACTGTCATATTGTTATTTCTTATTAAAAGTAATAAAAAAACATATCAACAGATAAAACAATACTAGCAAGTACTCTGAATTGATTATCGATTCATACATATGATAGACAATATTCTGGCCTCTTAAGTTGTACTCATTATTTGATTTCAGCTTTAGAATATTGGCTTGAAATATTTAATTTAATTTTAATTAATTAATATTTAATTAATCTGAATATTGTTTCATTATACTTTTTGTTTTATAATTCGTAGTGCATTTCTGACTTACAATCTACTTATAAGATATGATACAATATTTTCTTCTAGTATTAGAAACTTTAAAAAGAAAAAAGTATATAGCCGGGCGTGGTGGTGCACGCCTGTAATCCCAGCACTCGGGAGGCTGAGTCAGGAGGATCGGTGAGAGTTCGAGACCAGCATGGGGTACCAAAGTGAGCTCAAGGCCAGCCTGAACTGCATAACAAGATCCTGTCTCAAGAAGACCAAAAAAAAAAAAAAGTATATTCACATATATATGTATATATGTGTGTCCATATATATATATATATATATATATATATATATATATATATATATATCTTACATGGTGAGCAGTTTTGCTTGCCTTTATGCCTTTTCCCTATCCCCTGATCACTTTTCTTTTTAAAAAAGAAACTTTATTTATTTATGTTATGACGGGCCCAGCCTGCCCTAGAAGTGGGGCTGGCACAGCATGTGGTGCCAGGGATGGAGCCAAGGTCCCTGTGGTTGCCTAAGCTTGCCTAAGCAAGCACTTTAGACTGCTGAGCTATTTCATTGGCCCCTCCTTATCATTTTTTATGCCTAAAATTTACTTTCTTATTCTCCAACATGTACCCTTAATTTGATATTTAAATTGCTTACATTTTAGATTTCTCATATACAAGAAATCATGTAATATTTAACAGCCTGTGTGATTTGTTTCAGGTAGGGATATGTTCTCAAGATCCATTTATTTTCTTGCAAATCCTTCAAAATTTCCCTGCTTAATTTAGGTTACGTAGTACTGCATTGTATATCTATATCTCTTTTCTTTAAACGTTCATCCACTGATGGCCGGATAGTCTGCTTCTGTAGTTCAGCTATTGTGATTTGTTCAGTGTATTCATGAGGATGAATATATCACTTAGTAGGACAACTATAACTCCTTCCTTCCCAGAGAGGTATCCGTGGATCAAGTGTGATTGTTACTTTTGGTTTTTGAGAGACCTCTGTATTGATTTATGCAGTGTTTAGACTGGTTTCTATCCCCAGTCATTGTAGTTGGAGCTTTAAGCTATGGGCAACATGGACTGTGTCTGTGGAGAAAGTCTTGTGATTGGGGTTATTGAAACTAATAGGCTAGTAGTCACAACTTCACCACTCTTGGAAAGAGGAGAGACAAAGTATCATTAGAAGAAAATGTTCACAAGGATATTTGTATTGGAAAAAATCAGTATTGCAAACCAGAAGAGGAAAGTGATCATGTGGCCCTCCAGATCATGATAATCTCAAGATACCTGATTGATTTGGTCCTTTAAGAGATTAAAAAAATAAAATAAAATAAAATAAAATAAAAAACTAAGGCCAGGGAGTAGTTCCATGGCACAAGTGCCTGCCAGGTAAGTGCAAGGTGGTGAGTTTGAATTTGAACCCTTGTCAGAGAGAGAGAGAGAGAGAGAGAGAGAGAGAGAGAGAGAGAGAGAGAGATCAAACTAGCCTGAATATATCATGAGGGTTTCTGTCTTACGAATATCATGGGGAAAAGATATCCTTCCCTTTTCTTAGGACCTGATCCCACATTGAATCAGGGTTTTTGATTTAGACTAACACCAGTTCTTTCTATATTTCATTTATGCATTTTTTCTCTAAAATTGGTCAGTTGGAAGTATTTGTGTCATGTTAAGAAGTGGTCAGCAATCTAGCAGTCAACACCTTTTCATGAAGAAATTTTAAGACTCCAAAAGATACTCAAGGAATCTGAATGTGCCTGGGAGGATGAGTGTAGCACTACAGGGACTTTGGGAAGGAAATCGAAAAGTGGCTATGCAATTGAGGGTAGGATACCACTAGGGGAATGGACGTGGACTTAGTACAGAATACAGCTGGGTTGTTTTATGGCAAGTGAATCCGTATATCAATTGCCCTATTTTTATCCAGAGGTAACAGCTCATTTTCTTTCCCTAGGCTGCTAATCTGCTTTTCTTTCTTTTCCACTCTGAAGAGAAAACCTAGACATTATCTTATAAAAGAGAACTAGATGGTCAAAATGTGTCATGTACATGTACCAATTCCTTACAATGAGTGTGATCATTATGTACTGCAAACATTTACTTAAAAAAGAAGTGATATAAAGTATAGCTATTATTCATTGCAAAATGTAACTATTATGTATTGTAAAATACACTAAGATAAACCAAACTAATGAATAAGTAGATATTGTAACTTGCCCACTCTCTGCTTAACATGTCCATAACAGGGACATAATTTGTATATCTCACTACCAGGAGACTTGAGCCACCTGTGGTACAGAAATGACTCTACACTTATACCACCAGTGTTGCAATATGACCAGTGGGACATTTAGGCATGCACCACTCATGCTACAAGCAGATGAGAACATACTGATGTGGTTCTTGTGAAGGAGAAGCAGCAAGAGTTGAGCGGGCTAGGGTATGTACTTTTTTTATTTTTTTTTTATTTTTTTTTGTAGGATGAGGAATCAGATGTCCCCAAGTCATTACCATGGATTCACAAAAAGAACTAGACAAGCACAGTGGCTCTGTTAACTCCATGCCAGAGAAGGCTGGGGTTAAAGACTCAAAGCAGAGATGATGCTATTGATGAGGCCAGAGGCCCTGGTTTTGATTGAAGTTGTCATTTGATTCCTTTGGATAGCACATCCAGGGTTTGTGTCCCTGCAGTGTCTTAGGAAAGACTGAATTATGGAGATTGAAATCCTGGTTTCAGCAAACAATGAGAATAGGAAACACACATATTTGAAGAATGGAGCCTGGTGCTCCTGTTCCATGGGCCAGTTTAAGTAACTTTCTGTGCAGGCTTCTGCTTAAGAAGGATCAATGCCAGAGGTGAAAATAGAAAGAAATGCCAGTAGAGTTGATACCACATCTGCATGAGGACTATAATCTTTCCTGCCCTTCGCTTTATCTTTCCTTCCTTTCGGTTTCCATATACATGTATATATCCATATATATGAATATTATATGTATATGTACATGTATATGTAACAGCACAAGATAAAAGAAAAGCCCTGCTTCCTTTTCTACAGACCCATTCCCTATCTTCTCATGAAGCACTGACAAACAGATGAGATGTTGCAAATGTTTGATGAACTGTTCTTTATATTTTAAATAGATTTGACAATAATGTTCTCCATAACAGAAATGGTTAGAGTTTTGAGCAAACCTTTGGCTAGAAGAAGAGATCAAAGAGGTTACCCAGGCCAGAGAGCCTCCTTCAGACGGCTCCCTCTCCTTGCAGAGATTGCCGCTTCTGTTGAGACCACGGAGCTGTCAGGGAGTGTGCAATTGCCTCATTACTAGAGAGGAGAGCTGTGTACTGGGAACCTTCTTGGACCCCTGAGGCACAGAGACCCAAGACAACAGTATGGCAATACACCCCCTGCTGGTTTTTATTGTATGCTAATGTAATGGGGCCATCAGTCTGAAGGCTGTCTGCGCATAGAAATAGGATTTCTTTTTGTCTCATTTGCAGTCGCTTGAAATTCCAGTAAGCAGAAAAGAGTGTACTGAAGGACAGAGAAGGAGGAGGATGAAGGTAAGAAGGGAGAGGGTGTGGAAGTGGATAAAAATTCCAGGACAGAAACTGTGAAAAATTCAGAGAGCTTTGGATTTTAGTGAAGTAGAATTTTAACAAAATGCAGGGCAACAAGCCAGCGCGGACTTCTCACTGCACAGCACTCAAAACTATCCCGGAGGCTAAGGCTGCCCACAGCAGAGTGCAGCGTCACTATGAGAGTCCTTAGGGACAAGCTGGCACTTACTCTGCCCCTTTCCTTCTTTCTAGTAATGACATAGTTCTATTAGTAAAAGGGAAAAGGGCTCTGAGCTGCCTTTGAAATTCCTCCTGAACCACCCGTTTTTGGGAGTAACTTTTTTTTTTTTTTTAATTTTATTTAATTTTTTTTTTTTTTTCTTGTTTCAGAACCTTTGTTGTTTATTCACTCATTTTTATGGCCGGCTCAGCCCGCCCCAAGGGCAGGGCTGGCGCAGCATGTGGTGCTGGGGATCGAACTGCGGTCTCTGAAGCCGCCCAAGCTTTCCCAAGCAGGCACTTTAGACCACTGAGCCAACCCGCCGGGCCCCGGGAGTAACTTTGAGGAGTTGAAGGTGAAATGAATGGGAAGAAAGAAGAAAGAGGAGGAAGGAGAGACAAGAACAGAAGAAAAAAGCAGAAAGAAGAATGAAAAATAAGATAGGATGGAGGTATGGAGGGAAAGAAAGGAAAACGAATGGAAAGGAAGGGGGGCAAGAGGGGTAGAACCGAGGGGCGATCACGATCCACACATGCGCAGATGCAATGTCCACGCTAATCCTGGCTTTTTTTTTTTTTTTTTTTTTCCTACTTTCACCTCCATACCGATCATCCTCAAGCAGAAGCCTGCAGAGAAAGTTGCATAAACTGACCCATGGAGCAGGAGCTTCCAGATCTGTTCTTCATTATTTTCTCTCTGTTATCTGAGTTTCCAGTCTGGGAAGCCCACAGCCAGGCTTCCCTGCTTGCCGCTTGGGCCCTCTCCTCTTCAGCTCAAGTACGTGGTCCTCACAGCGAAAGAAAGTTGCTATTACATTTCCTTGGACGCCTTGTGGATAACAAGATGCGTGCTTGAGAACACAACGGACTTTCACTACATGTCTATAGACTGATCATTTCTTTTTAAAATGTTATTTAAAAAAATATCCACGCAATATCTAAATTTTTGTTCTGTCATCAGTAAACATGTTTTGTTGTGCAATCTTGGTCCTGAATGAAAGGTATTCCATGTCTCTGTGTCCTTTCCTGCTGACTTTTACCTCTTGGGTCTATTAAGGTTATTGATAGCATGGAGGCTGTCTGCTGGGAAATGGGCTTATCCACCACTGCAGCAGAAGTCACCTTTAGAATCTCTTCACTTTTGTTCAAAATCCAAGTACATTTCCTATGACTTCCAAATAATAAAGTCATTTTATTATATTAAAGATTCCACCTTTTTTTTTTTTTTTTTTTTCTAGCCATCACGCAGCTGGTCCTCCATGGGCATGGCTCACAGAACAGCAGGACCTGAAGGAGTCAGTGAGGCTGACTGGAAACAGCTCTGGGACCTTGGTTCTTCCAAAAGCCAGACTGTGTGACAGAAGATGAAGGTTGCACTATCTCTTGTTACCTATGCCATAGTTTCTATCTGCACAGCAAGGAGTGTGAACTAGTGAAAATCTCCTGACATCTGACAGCCTTCATACTGTATTTAATCTCCCAGCTTCTCACCAAGAATCCAGGGCTTCAGTTCTGAGTCCTCCCAGGGCCTTTTGGACTGAGTGTCCATGGTTCCTTTGACTTTATTAAAATGACTTTGTTTTGCACAAGATTTTAATCCTAATGCCCAACAAGGTCAAAGAGAACCAGCTTCGGAAATGAAAAGATTAATGTTGCCATGGATGAGAAAGAAACCAGAGGGAAACTGCTGCCTGAGCTTGAGAATTCTATCCTGTGGGACTTTTTTTTTCTTTTCTTTACAGCAAATAAGGTTTATGTATTGCAATGAAGAGCCTGTTGCATTGAAATAAGTCTTTTTACAGTATTTTCCCATTTAAACCTCACATGGGCAGCATGCTGGATTGGGCCTAGAAAGGCAGGCTGACTAGTTTTTCAATTTAGCTTGTTAATAGCGTGCCTTTCATAAAAGCATCAGGCACAATCACACCAATCCCTAAATCAATAGGATGATGCAGCAATGCCTCACCGAAATGATATTTTTGAAATAAATATATACCATTCAGCCAGGCCCGTTTGACATCAAATTTATATACTCAATAAGGAAGCACAATTAATGGTCCCAAACTGTATTTTCTTTCACCTATTTCACATTTCAAGAAGCACAGGATTTCTGAAGAAAAAAATAGTAGAAGGAATGAAAAACAGGACAAAAAAAGTATTCCATTCATAAATGGAACACTAGCATTAAAACCCAGGGCTGGCCTGTTAGTGCCTCACCAGTACCCATTTGCCTTGCTTCCAATTGCATTTCTTTTTATTCTGGTCTTTCCTGAGAAGCTACTTCTTTAGAGAGGACTTGCCTGACCTCTAGTGCGAAATAGCTCATTGCTCACCCCTTCTCTATTTTCCTTCATGTGTTTGTTCACATTACATGTGTTTCATGGCATTGTTTCACTCAGCAACTGTTACATCCTATGTGTGTGTGTGTGTGTGTGTGTGTGTGTACACACGTGCACGTATGTGTGTATGTGCGCAAGGGGATCCATGTATTCAATAGTGCATCTCCATTGCTCAGAAAAGTGTCTAGACTGTGTGTAGTGTCCCAAATGATGTCATGAATGTATGAATAAATAAATAAATTAATTAATTGATGAACAAACTATAGTTCTGCTTCCTTATCAAATCAATTTGGTCATAAAGATGTCTAACCAAATTTGTAGAATAAAATAGTAGGACAAAAAGTGCTTTTTCCTCTTATTGAATCAATTGATTTGTAAAGTCTTAGCTTTTAGCATGGATCCTCTGTGTGTGTGTATTGGTGTGTGTGGTATGTGTGCTTCTTAGGAATGTATTTGATCTTACAACAAGTAATGTGTGATAATGATAAACCTAAGATACTTAGGAGATCTACTCTTCCTCTCTAGCTGGAGGAGTTAGGGAAATTTTCATCCTCACTTTCATATGCTTTGCATATTTTTACACTTGATCATTTACCTCTAGGGCAATCTCATTTGTACTGAAAAATTTTTAAAATGTTATATGTAGTTGTGGTAATAATGACTGGAATGCCTCTCAGTGGTGTTTTGGAATTACTGTGAAAGACAAGACTATTTATGTTACTCTTAGCTGCTGACTTGTGTCTTATTGAGTCCAACTTAAGCTAAGGATGGACCATACAGATCAGACGACTCATGGGCTTCATGTGATAACCACTTGATGGGACCAGGTAAGGTGCGAGTTTCAACTTTTCCTCAAAGAGAGTCATTTGCACTGATTAGTAGTGACCAGTGTGCATACTCATCTGATTACCTAGGATGACTGCCATTGTAGTGTTATGGGCTTTGATTTGCCCCAACATAAGGCATCATTTTTCATGAATTGTGATAGGTTGAATGAATTACAAAGAGTTCCTAACTATTGTCATGGTGATATTTCAGATTTAGGGGAAAATAGTACAGGAATCAGTGTTTTACATAATAACCAGCTTTGAGTAACTTTTAATTAGCCAAAGAAGTTCAAAAATTCCATTAGCCATGTTTAAACAGTAGAGTGGATATTTTGCTTGAACTTAGGCAGATTACACTTCCTCAGAAATGAGTCACTTGTGAGCAGGAAAAAAAAAAAAATCAGTGTTGTTGTAACTTATCACATCTACCTAGAACTCCTGTAATACAAGCATAGACTTTGGGGACTCAGTTCTGTTCTAGAACTAAGTCATCTTTAGGACTCTTGGCAGATGTTTCTGGGCAGAAATAAAATGAAACCAAGTAAGCACATGACATCTGATACTTCAGGTACATTTTAAAAGTCAGATTCTGTGTTAAAGGAGCCCACCATTCCCATGTGTCTTTCCCACGCAGTACCATGAGGTTTCTGTTCATAAAACTAAAAGGAAAGGACTGATAAACATGTTTAGAGCATCCCACCAAAACAATAGCAGAATGAAAGTCTCAAGTAAAAGAAACTTGATGGCATCTAAAGGAGAAATTCACGGACCAGTGTTTATCTGCATTGTTAAGGGACGGAGTGAAAAGAAGCTGAAAATCAAAGCATGGAGTGAAAAAAATTGCATAGATGATGGTCTATTTAGTTTAGCAAAGATAAACTATATGCAGATAAATGTACCATAAATCAATATGGAACATACCTGACCAGGGTGATGGAAATGCTTGGTCAATCAAGTCACTCGGCAGTCTGGTATTGACAAAACTTATTTACTGGAATATAAACATAAGTGGAATAATTCTGACTGTTTTAAAGACATATATTGAATTCGTGATAGAATAATAATCTAAGGGCCAAAGAGATACCTCAGCAGCAGAGCTCCTGCATGGCAAGTATAAGGTCAATTCCTGGAGCAGAAAAAAAAAAAAAAAAACAATGTTCATAATAATTTATCAGTCATTCTTATTGTTCACAGCCTCTACTCTTGGCACTGTACTAAAATCTTACTAATTCATTTAATTTTTACAAGTCTCTAGTGGGAGTGCAGGATATCGTTATTTCTCATTCTTCTTTTGCAGAGGAGGAGAGCAAAGGCCAGGGAAGTTCATGACTTTTTCTTGGAGCCAGAACTTAAGCCTTAGACCATCTGAGTTCAAAGTTAGTAAACTTAGCCTTTGTTAATAAAGAAGGTGGAGTCTAACTAGAATGGATGATGATCAAGGTGATTTCTCTGAGCACTGTGCATGTATCCCTCACTTAAAATTTGTAAGAACAATTTTTGGGAACCTTTTTTTCCCATTTTACATATAAGGATGGAAAAGCAGACAGAGCCAGACCGAGGAGTGTGCACAATGTCATACAGCTCGGAGGTCATGGAACTGGGATTAAAATCATGGTATTTGGTCTCACAGCCAGACTCCAACCCTCCTCTGTAGGCCGTCAAATTTCGTTGCTCTCCATACCTCTTCTTTCTATTTTTTTCTTCAAAGTGTGGCAGTGATGATGACATTTAAACCCTTGCTTTTTTTTTTTTTTTTACTATTTTCTTGATTATTTCCATTTCTAGTCAAGACCAGCTGTTTTGAGTGTTAGAAATCATACAGAGAATGAACAGCTGACAGCTCCAAAACACATTTGCAGAATCCAAAGTCTGAGTTTCTATTTTTATAACTGAATCTTTCTGTAGGTGATATGAAGATAGACTTCTACCAAAGAGAAATGCCTAGTTCTTGTCAGTTTGAATGATTTTCCTAAAAGGTGAGGGTCGATTCCGGGTCAGATGGGATGAGAAGAAAGGAGAGGCCTGAACAGGTAAACAGGAATTGGGCTACCTGGGCAACGGGCTGCAGTGATCTGAGCATGGTGCGTGGAAAAAGAATCTACTTAAGAAGAGAGAGAAGGGAGACACATGAAAAAATGCCTCCCCATCATTTCTCCTGGCCTACACATTTTCTGAGGAACCGGAGCCTGTTAGACTGTAGCTGTTGAGTTGGACAAAGGGGAAATTCTTGATTTAATCTGCAGTGGATATGATGACACAGAGGGAGGCTACCATTACACTAGGCATTCAAACTGGATAAGTGAATCATGCTGGCCAGTACCAATCATTTTCCCTTCAGTGTGAAAGGATACAGAATTTCAAAGCAAGGATAGGCAATTAACAATGACTGCCATACTACATATTGTCATAGTCAAATCCTGACTTTACCTGGTGCTATTTTAAGTCTGCCTGCATATGGGCCTGCTGATGTGAATGCTTGAATGGTGGGGTCACTGGGAGAGGAATCTGATTTAATTTAAACTGCATTTCTGAGCAGTGTCAACAGTTGGGTTCCCTCCTTTATGTATCGGAATGTGTCGCTCAGCACATTCAAGGCTGTATTTGCAGTAAACACCATTCTGTTTTGGGTGGAAGCTGAAAATCTCAGATTTTGCGAATCTTCAGTTTATTGGAAGGTGACCAAGGCCACAGATGTCCCAGACTAAATGGCCTGTCCTTGCCGCTGGTGGCTTGTGTAGGGCCGCACTCTCTGACCACACAGTACATCTGGCATCGCAGCGAAGCAGGTGAAAAGGAGAGAGTTCTGGGAGAGGGAAATGATAAGAAGATATGAAGTGGTGCTGACTTTAATCCTGGAAACAAGTTCAAAAGCATGAATTAACATAGCACTGTCCAGCAGGTAATCGCACATGCATTTTGTGGATGAGGGAATTTGGACTCCAAAGCATAAAGAGCTAACCTTTCTGTGGGATTCCTTTGTTCTAGTATCATTGACACAGACCTTTACAGAAGATTAGCACATGGAATATCTGAACAAATTTTCCCTTCTCCTCACTCAATCAGGACAAATGAATTCTTTGTTTTAATGGAAAGGAGTCTTCCCAGGGGACATAAGATTCTCTGATCGTGGATCTCTAGCTATTTACTTTAGCTAGTTCTCACTTTAAACTAGGGGTTAATGCAGGGACCTCAGAGATCAGGGTTCTCTTTTCTAAACACCTGGTACCCAGTCTCTGGACCCTGTGGTGCCTCCTGAAGTTGGAGGCCCTGCTTCTAGTGGCCTGTGCTCCTATTCTGTATGTCAGATACCTGTGATTTGTGTGAGTTTGCCTCAAGGTGGGAAAGTTAATCTACAAATGCTTCAGCACATATTTCTCAAGGTTACCAGTTTAGGGAGCTACTGCTGTCTCCCCAAAGTGAGGGATTATCAAACTCTCAGCCTTGTCACCATATGGGCCTCCTTTCTGGTCCTCATCATTCAAAACTCTCTGCCAATATCTGTATAGTAATTTTCACTGCTCAAATGACTTTGATGTATTGTGTCTGCTTTCTTCCACACAATGACTACCTTTTCCCTATGTTATTGTTTTAACATCAGGGTTGAGGAAACAGAGTCAGAGGTGTGGGCAAAAGGCCCAGACAAAAGGAAACAGAGGAACTGAAACTGAACCTGAACTTAGTGGCAGTTGTTGCTGGGCTTTGTCCTGCACTTTGACTCTAGCTCAGAACGGAGCCCCAGAACACTGTGCATGTCACTTTTCGACACTACCACCTCCAGCATATCTCACTTAGGCCGCAGCAGTTCTTTTTTTTTTTTTTTTTTTTTTGTCTTTTTTTTTGAGACAGGGTCTTGCTATGCAGTTCAGCCTGGCCTTGAGCTCACTTTTGTAGCTCAGGCTGGTCTTGAACTCGCACCGATCCTCCTGCCTCAGCCTCCCGAGTGCTGGGATTACAGGCGTGAGCCACCACGCCCGGCTAGGCCGCAGCAGTTCTATAAGCGAACAATAATGCTATTCAAAGCCCCAAATCAACTTCTCTGTTTTTCCTTCCTATTGCTCTGCTCAGGCAGGAACCTTTTAAAACTAACTTTCAGAATTGATAGGCCATAAGTATATTCATATCAACTGGAAGTGACAATATCTAAAAAAGAATACAATCTTTCAGAACATTTGGATTTTCTGAGATAATTAGTCAAGAATTAAAAGGAATAGGATTTTAGGGAATGTGATAGCTGGATGATGCAACTTGAGTATTTGCATATTCTGCTCTTTCAAGAACTTACCAAACCTCTTCAATGGATCTACCTTTGCAGTAGGATCACTTAAACTAAAATTGGGATTGGAGAATCAACTATGGTCTGATTTGCTGCCAAAAGGCACACAAAATATCTTGCAAAGTCATTCTGTTAACTGAAATCCTCATCCACTCTGTGTATTACAAAGTCTAACACTTCACAATAAATCATTTATTCTTTTAGGTTGCATTTTTAAAATATATGTCTTTCCAAGTGAAAAACAATTCATTAAACTATTTTCAACCTGTGATACTCTATGTGAATGAGGTCAGCTGAATTTCTACAATTCAAAGAAAAGCCAACGTGCATGTCTGACCACTAATGAGGACCTAGTCATTGTAACTGTCATCACAGTGCTATCATGAGATTGGAGAGCAGACATAGCATCTGTATTTTGGACTACTAATGCAGAGTTATCTATGTATCCTTCCTTAATGATGTGTGACTACTTTTCACTGTAAGATAACGGTTAAAATATTTTAACAACTGGGGGCCTTGTCTTCCACTTTTAAATGTAGTATTAACATTTTCTATCTTATTGATAATTTCAGAATGAGTACAGACCAGTAGATATAGTAAAATACACATTTGAAACATGCTATTTTTTGTTAAAAATAAAGGTATCCACTCTGGGGCCACTGTTCTTCACACTGAAATACAGAACACTATCATGCTAACTCCATCAGCTCCTGGAGTCCTCAAGCTGTGTTGAGAGGCCTCCAGCTCTGGATCAGCCCAGGAGCCCACAGCATAAATGCCTCGCACCCTGGTTGGCCTGGAAAGAGATTTCACCCATACCACCCACAGGTTCTATCAGGCCCTGCTGTTCTTTAGGAGTGTACTTCTTTCATGATCAAACCTGCACATACATACTGCCTTGCAAATAGTTCTAGGAAAGTTTCTGAGAGCCCTTGAAGTCAAAATGCCTAAGATTTTGGAGTGGTACAGAATTTTCCTTTCCTGCCTCCCATCCTAGAATTGTTTAGAATGGTTTTGTCTCCAAACTAGGGACTCAAGATGAAATGCCACAGAGGGTCCATCTGTCCTCCTCATGAGTGCACACCCCCACATCTGTCACCATAGCAGCTGGAGGGGTCTGAGCCTGCATCCCAAGTGTGCCCATCTGGAGTCCTTGTTCTGGCCACACACAAACATCTGACCTCTGGTTAACCCTGTGATCCTTTGTAGCAGAAAATGTCTACATTTGATAAAACTGCTCTGTGTTCCACACTGTTAAAAATGCTAATCTATCTCACTGCCCCCACTGCTCCTACCTTATATCCTAAATGGGTGAGAAATTAATGAAAATGTATGAAACTTAATCAGAGGTACTTTCAGAAGACAGAAGTGTGTTATTATTATTATTTTTTTTTTTTTTTGAGAATCCAAAACACTCTCCAATTCAGGCTGTTCTTGAGGTTCATCAGAATATCCATAAGCATGTGAGTGTTTCATGGCAGTGTGTCTAGACCCCATTTTCCTTTTCTGAATGTACTTGTATGGCTAGGCAGACACGCAGGGCCTTGGTCTCACCTAGGGTTAAGATCCTGGTGTGCAGCACGGAGGCATGTTTTTACCCTAATAACCCTGTCCTCACTAAACAGATCAGAGGAATCGGAGACAAGCTCTTTTGCACCAGGCCTTATGCTTAAAGCTGAATTCATTTTTCAGAGTTCCAAACTCTTTTACTCCAACCCAACATACGAAGTCTCTGTTCATGTTCTTCACATCTGAATTCTACATCTTCTTCAACACTTAAATGGACTTTGTAGTAAGCATTAGTTGCTATTATCAGGCTGCCCCAGAAAAGATTTTTATAACTTCAAAAACCTGTACACCTTCATGCAAATAAAAATTTTTATTTCTGTTTTTTAAAAGTAGTCAGAAGTAGTGTAAAAGAACAAGAATCCCAAAACTGCAGGCTGCAGGTAAGGTGGAGAAAAGCATCTCTGAGGCACAGAACGAAGTTTCATGCCCCGAGGAGACAGCTCGCCTCCCAGGGTGGAGCAGAGCACTGCTTTCCCCTGCAGCATTTTCTCCATGAGCTACAATTGCCTATGACAAAATATTTTGATAGGCACTCACTCCTATTTGGATCTTGCCTGTAAATATTTGCCAGCTCCTAAAACTGATGTCCTAAGTTTATAACCCACATATTGCATAAATATATGTTGATAAATAAACTTGGTACCTGGTGTATACATTTCATGTGAGCTGTCTTTTTTAAGCAAAGCTTTGAATTTTATAGACTGTAAAATATGGCTATTGCTCTATTTATCTTGATGTACCTCTATGAAAAGGTGACTGCTGAGATTGGAAAGCCATACTATGGAACTAAAATAAGGCACTTTATTTAGAATTTTAGGATATTCCTTGACTAATAGGTACAAACATAACTATCTTGAAAAATTAGTGGTTTATTGCATACATATTTTCAAGAGCCCTGGGTGGAATTCAGAAGTGTTTCATGACACTGTGGGAAAGAAGGAGGTGGTTACTGCTGCAAACATGACACACACATAACCTCTATTGTAGAAAAATAAAGCTAGGCATGAGAAATATGAACCAGCCTAGATGATACTGAAAAATAATGTCCCTGAATATTAGCATTAATAACATACTCTAGTCGTGTTCTTAGCAGAAAACAAACTTATTTTAAAAATAGTTAGGCTGGGAACACTTATTCCTTAAAATATTAGATTATAAATATTGTAGGCTCTGTGGGTCATGTCTGGTCTTTTTTGTGTTTGTTTTTTATTTATTAATTTTTTTTTACTCCTTTTTCAATTGCTTGTGCAGAGTCATGGGTTTCATTTTGGCAGATCTGAGCCTAAACGCGATCATTTTCACTCCTCTATCATCAGTTTTTTGTCCTCCTTCATAGTTTCAAATTTTAAGGGGAAAGGGTTTCAATGTATCTAAGAAATTTTGCTCATATTTTACATTAACAACATTAAAAAGGTGAAAATGATTTTTATCCTATGGGTCACATTTTGTTTATTGTAACTGTAGAGGAAAGATTTTTAACTAGCACTAAACTACTATTCAAGAGTGATCTTCATCTAACCCCACAAGGGTCAAAATCAAAGCAGCAGGCATGGCTGAGTGTGGCCGGCAGCCCCTGGGCCTTGCCATCTTGGCCTTCTCTCCACAGCCTCAGGTCGCTGTGAGGCCACTGCACAAAGCATAAGAGCTCTTGCAAACACAGTTTTGATATCTGGGTATATGTGCTGCGAAGAATCCAAAAAATTTCCAGCAAAGTAACAAAAATATGCAATTATCAAAAATGCTCAGACTTAATCTCAACAAGGGAGGAGGCTCCAAGCAGCTGATAGTTGCAGTCTGTGCACTTTATCTATGGTGCAAGTGTGTTCAGTCTCCCAGGCGAAACCCCTACATTTTATCTTCTGTGTGCACCATGTCTGGGATAGAAATTCCATTCCAATTTTCTCACTTGCTTCTTGTTCCACTTCTACCAGAGAGAGAGTACTTTTATCTCCTCATACCAGGATAACTCTGTAAGTCTCCTAACTTCTTCTCTTATTGGCTGCCTTTTGCCTCTCCACACTGTGCCCTGGCTAGCCTATCCCAGATAGGCTACACTTTGTAATTACATTTCTTTGATTTAGCTTCCCCCTTCTCGCAGTGACCTGAATTCAATTAAATTCATGCAGTCATTGATCAGATATTTGTGATGCCTGGTATTCAGTGTGCTGGAAACTGCAGGATCCTAGATATGTATTAGAATCACTGCCTTCTATTAAGGGAGATAACATAGTGACAAAATATCTGTGATAGAAGGTGGAATGCAACAAGGGGTGTTTGAATAGTGCAAGCAATGTTAAATAAAATAGCTAGAAAAATTTCTGGCTGGTAGGACAGGAAAAAGAAACTTCAAGGCACATTAAAAACTAACAGTAACAGGTCGCTGCATGAAGACAGGATGGAGAAGATGTTGTGATTTCGCACGAGGCATATGGAGGGTCGGGGAATTAGGACAGTTCAGATGTTATTCTAGCAATTATGGTCATATATCTTTATTGAAGTGAATGGGAGACTACAGGGGAGAATGAAGTGAACCAAGCTGGTGGGTGGCCTGCAGTAGCAGGCCAGGGGGCCTCAAATCTGCTTGGCAGCCTTTGGCAAAAAGCCAATGCTTTTTGAAATCCATATGGTTTATTAGTAGCTGAATATATTTTTGGTCTGCACAGGCATGAAAGGACTTTGGGCTGAGATTTAGGAAACTCATAAATTCAAATTCTTGGTCCAACTACATTTGCTGCTTCTTTCCAGGTTATTAATAAAACAAAGGAATGTCAATCAAGTCATCATTTTACATTTTTATTTAGAAATCCACCTATGGACTATGAAGCAGTGATGTTATGTGCAACATGAGGAAAGGTTTTGGAAATGGTAAGAAAAATAGGCTGTGGAATTTCTGAGAACACATGAAATATAGTGGGGTTGTGTTTGGTAAAATTGGAAAAGAAGAAAATATCTGTCTTTAACCTTTTCAACCTAATATTGCACCTCCCAGCTCCCAGTTCCCCTCATATTAGATCATGAAATCCTTCCAGAAGGAAGGATATTTGCTCTGCTTCTTGTTTGTATTCCTGGCACATAGCAGACAGCCTGGCTCATAACAACCTCTCAGTAAATATTTCTTGAATGAATAATCTCTCAAACTCCATCACAGTCTCACACCAGAAGAAAATCTGTAACTAAATGTGTGTTAAAGAATAAATGGTTATCCATATGATAAAAGGAATTTCTTCTATTAGACATGAATATGAAACAGCCTATAGTCAAATAAGTTTAAATTAAATGGCAAAACACATGGAAGGGGGGCTAGCATTTCAAAGGGCAACAGCACTTTGTACAGTTGATTACCCGTTGATGGCTTCCCTCTTTTCCTGCCTCGGGGTGCATGCTTCTTACCTGAAAGCTGAGTCTGTAGGCCTTAGCTCCTTAAAGTACAACACTCTTTAACTCTTTTTCTCTTACCTAAGCATGTGGCAAGAGAAAGGCCTAAGGAGAGTTCCGAGTCAGAAAATCCCAGGTGTTTTCAGTTTGTGAAAAAAAAAAAAAAAAAAAAATCCTGTGTCATTGTATTAGTATAGCTTTGTCTAGATGTCACCTGAAAGCCTTAAGGGGTCATAGATGGGGATTTTGCATAGGTGGCTGGATGTAGACTGTGTGATGCTGGCGTTGATTCATAGTGCAGTGCTAAGCTCAGGGCACTAGGACTGAGTGTGTGTCCTACCTGCCCTGAGTAGGCTGAGCAAGGGATAAGAGAAGCTCTTGCCGCTTCTTGCTTGTTTTGCTACCCGCTCTGCCCTCTGTGAACTGTTCTCTCAAATGATTGTCTGCCACTGCACCTTGCCTTGGAGCCAGCCAATTATGGACTGAAATCTGTACAAACTGTGCACAAAATAATCCTTTCCTCCTTTAATTTGGGGCATTGGGTATTTTGTAGCACCAATGGGAAAAGTGACGAAGACAATTACTGACAGTGCCACCAGTCTCTGTGCTCGGTGTGCTGATTACCTGACCTCTCTACAACTACAAAGCACTGGGAAAGGGTCCCTTAACGTTTCATATGGATATACTTCCACAGTTGAATATCTTCCCTCTTTTATTATGGTAGATTCGTATTAGGGCCCCTTCACCTACACTTATGAAAGATTTTGCTTCTTTTGCTCAATATGTTTGAGATAGGATCTCATTATATGGCTCAGGCGGGCACTGAACACACTCTATAGCACAGGATGGCCTCGTACTCACAGTTATCTTCTGCTAGACATGCATTGCCACACCTAGTTTTTCTGTTTGATTATTGTTGTTTTCTCTTTTAAGAGAGAATCACACTATGTAGTTTAGGGCAGCCATGAACTAATTATGTAGGCCAAACTAGCCTCATACTAGTGGAAATCCTTCTGACTCAGCCTCCTGAGATCTGATATTATGGGTGTGCACCACCCTGTCTGGCATTGCTCATTGTCTTCTAACTGGCTTCTCTAATCACATGTCTATGTCCCTTGACTTAGACAGAATGAATGCTGTGCTTAGAATTGATTATCTACCTATTCAGATAGGCAGATGCCATAATAAAGAAATTTCCATCCTCTGAAGTTGGAGTACAAGCTCCCATACCCGAACAGACCACTCTGTGTTGAATATGTCATCACTGCACACATCTGAGGTTGGATCTCTGTCTCTGAAATGCTGAGAACAGTGTCAGAGAGGAGACTTCAAAGCATAAAAATAAGAGGAAATGCATATAATTTGCCAGTTCAATCCAACAACACCAACTCAAGTGCAGCAGCCAAACACTACAATGATATGATGAACTAATCCAAGGGAATTTTTTTTTTTTCCTTTGTCATTAGTATTTCATTTCCTGTGACAATGCTACCAGGAATAACTTCTACTGTCAGAAGTTCAACTCTAACATAGGCCAAAGATGCATACCTTCATATGCGTCTAGTCACAACAGAATGCAGACTTTAGGCTTACATAAATAATAAATTCAAAAAGCAACAACAGATATCTGTGATGTCTCTTTTTTCCAGGTTTGGACATATTGTTTTCATGAAGTAGGCATAATAGTTTTGAGACCATCAAACTGTGGCAAAGAGCCGGTATATTATTTAACATTTTTCCTGTTGATGTTGTAACATTGCTGTGAGCTTGGGGTCATAAAACAACATAAATTTAATATATGATTAGCTTGGAAGTCAGAAGCCTCAGTGTATTGGTAGGATTGGTACCTTCCTGTGCGGTCCAGGGGAAAACACTTTTCTTCATCTTGACCTCACAGCACTGCCACAGTCATTGGTTTATGTCCTCTCCCTCTGTCTTTAAGCAACTGCACTACATTCTCCATCCTTTTGTTATCACTTAGCCTTTTCTAACTTTTTTTACCTCTCTTTTTTGAGGTTAAGACACGTTCTGAGCACAGTGAACCCATTTCCATGATTCAAAATCTTTCAGATCTGGCTTTCAGCTCTCTGACACCCATGGCTTTCCTTCCATCACTTAAGGTAACAATCCAGGTTCTGCAGATGAGGAGGGAACCTGAGGCCCATCTGCTAGGCCTTTATCGTCCTTTATAGGACCTCTGTGTCTAGCAAGATTGTATACTCTGGCTACTTTGGGTCCCATGAGGCAAAGACAAAGAGCAAATAAGGGACAAAGATTTTTGCTCTATCCATATACATGGAATGGCTTTTTCCTCAAGGGGAAAAAGCAGTAGACTTTTTTTTTTTTTTTTTTTTTTTTTTTTTTTTTTTTTTTTTTTTTTTTTTTTTTTTTTTTTGTCTTTTTGAGACAGGGTCTTGCTATGCAGTTGAGGCTGGCCTTTAGCTCACTTTTGTAGCCCAGGCTGGTCTTGAACTCGCACCAATCCTCCTGCCTCAGCCTTCCGAGTGCTGGGATTACAGGCGTGAGCCACCACACCCAGCTAGCAATAGACTTCTTATCAGAGAGAAGGATGTTGTAAAAGGAAGATAGCAACCAATATGCACCCTTTGTAGAGAATGAAGAATAAATACATTTGCCTCATCAGCTACTCCTGTGAGACAGATACCATGAATTCAATTTCCCCATTTAAAGATTTTTAAATATAAACTTTGAAGATGGTTAGGTAGAAATATTCATATGTAGTCATATATCTGCATGAAATTTCTTATCAAAACCTTATCATTTTTTATTTTGTCTTGGACCAAACAGCAGACTACTTGGGGTTAGAAAGCTAAAGTTTGAGGCTAGCGACCTGAAAATGAAAGGCCCTAGACATGGCATACAAAGATAATCCAAAAGACAATTCACAGTGTATTCCTAGTCTCTCACCCAGATGGTACACTCACTCTGAGTCTTTATATGTCGGCATGGAAATGGACCTTGATGCACCTGTCTCCTAAATAGGCCTCTTCCCTTCCACTTTCATGCATACCCCACCCCTTCCTTGAGATCACCCTATCCTGGAACCATTGCATCCTTTCTCTGAAAATGTCTCTCTCTTAAACCAAGAGGATTTCAGGATGCCTTTTGTCCCTGGTCCCAAAGGAAAGGTGGTGGTGGTTCACGGGCAGAGCTACCTCTCCAAGGGCAGGAGCTCTTGTAGATTTGAACATTAATTCATAATCAAACATTGATGAATCATGCTATTTTACTGAAAAGCACAGTCCTTAAGTCAACCACCTAATCTAAGGGAAGAAATTAAACTCTAAACCAACATAAACACATTACAAGTCATTAGTGTAATTAAAAAGGAATGTATAATTAAAACATTTGTGTATTTTAGCTCAAATTCATCTGCGGTTGGAAATTTTAATGAACTGTTCATCAAAGAAGTCTCAGGAGTCTGGGGATAAGTTTAGCATAACAAGAAACTGAATGTTTTCTTCCCATCTACTTCAGGAGCCCCATTCCCTCTGGTTTCTAAAAGGCAATCTGTCGTTGGTTCCACCAAACTAATAATGATTCTAAGTGGTTATGATTGCTTCCGTGTTTTCAACTGATGTTATCTTTTTATCCCTTAAGAATCCTGTTTTCCATAATTACTTCTCTTTTGTACTTTCCTTAAGACAAATGATTTTGTAATTAGCGATGAAGGAAGGAGTCCTCACTCCAAGACATCTGTCAAGTTGTCAGGAAGTATGTCTCCCTGTAGCTATGTTTAAACTTTCTGTTTAATAGCCTCTTGCTTTATTTCACAAGAACATCTCTGTGGAATCATGCCCAGGATTCCCTAATGATCAGGTTCCATAAAGCACAGAGAAATTAGACTGTAAGAAATATTGCTCCCCAGAAGGTCCCCTCTGTTCTTAACGTGCACCTCTCCTGGCTAGCATTCCTTCACCCAGACTCCCACCTACGTCGATGCACCTTCCCTGTTGGGTCGCCTTTTTGGTTCTAGCTGGTGAGATGGCTGGGCATGTCAACAATTAGGCTGGCATCTTCTCCAACTCAACATTCTGATACAACAGTGTTCTTTATCTACAAGAGAATAGCAAGATATCGTAAAAAACCAGAATCCTTCTCCCTTGAAAGGAGCAAAGCTATAGCAGCACTTCATATTTGACAACACACGCTATGGAGAAATCATGGCTTGTGCACTGGTTTGTTGCTCTTTATCATCTGCTTCAAGGAACAACCTCCCAGCAATTCCTGAATCCTTGCTCCTTATAAACAGAATACAGACTGACAGAACATACAGAACATTGCTGAGGAATATGAACAACCTATCTTAAGAGGGTACTGAAGATTATCACTCATCTCCAATTCGAATGCCATTCTGACAACAGCTAAGAGCCTAAATCTTCCAGAAGTTTGAAGCTGCTGTAATCATCCTTTTTTTTTTTTTTTTTATCCTTTTACAACCTGTTTAACCTATGACTCCTGCTTTTCAAGTGAGAAGACTAGCACAGAGGGTTCAGTGATTTTCCAGAAGTTAAATCCAAGTGTCAGAGAGATCCAGGGCAGCACGATTTGTTGAACTGTCATCTGTTGCTGATTTTTTTTTCCTGATTCCGCAAGAGACATAGAGAAAGGACTGGCCACATCGAATGAACAAACACAATTTCATCCTTTGTTAGGGTTCACTTGAATGGGTGAATTGGTTCCATTGCTCTGATTTCCGTTGCAGTTTTCCTATGCTTTGGAACACTGATCTGTGTTCAAAGAATCTGCTAAGACTTCAGATTCTCTGGAAATTGTCAAGATAAAGTGGGAAAACTCTTGCTCAACAAGGGTTTCCTCACAGGTATGTCTGCCTTTAAGAACAGAATAGATAGAAAGGCTTCAAGAACACACACACACACACACACACACACACACACACACATACACAGGTATTATCATTAAGATGTCAGTTATCAGAGAGCTTAGGGAGGAAGTCTTTTGTTTTCTTACCAGTAGACTGTTGCCAGATCCTCTATCTTTGTATCTCATGGTAGCTCGTGGTAGCTGCTTGCTTTTCCTCTCAGAATATGGTACAAGAGCATGTTACAAGGTGTGAGCAAAATGTGATACAAATTCAGTGGCTGGAATGATGAGGAAAATAATTAAGCCCCTGTGTTTACTTTCCTGGTTATTTTCTTTGTGTAGCCCTTCATGAAGCTCAAGAATATGATTGTGTTTAAGCTGAAGCAAAATCATAAATGTCTCTAGGCTGCACTTTATTTTGTGCTTCCAAATGCCAGTCCTTCCCTCACTCGGGGCTCTAACCATGTTCCTTAAACTATTTTCACTCCTGTTTCATCTTTTTTTAGACTTTTTTACATAGCAGGGTCAGACTGATCATCGTAAGCAGTGTGTGAACCACCACATTGTCTTCTTGCTATCAGGAGGCTGAAAAGTCTCCCTGGCACCTCTGGGTTATTTAGCAGCTTCATGTCACCTGTCTTCACTCCATCCATCTTCATTGTTGGTCATTTCTAGTAATGGACAATCAGAGAGCATTAAATAGGGCACAGCCCATTGCTCCGCCCCCTCTATCCTAATTCCCATTGCCCAAACTTTTTGACAATATTGTAAGAAGTAGTAATACTGAGAAGGTCTGAGTGTGTAGCTACTACACTAGCCCTGGTACGTCCACCTCTTCATTTCTTTCCCATAAGAGACATAAACCTCTATCTTATTTAAGTCATTTTTCCATTGTTGATCATTAGTAGTCAAATACATTTCTTAACTGACTGAAGAGGTATTGCAGCAACTTTTTTAAAACTGCTGTCATCTATCTCATCTATCTCTCATATTCAAACAGGTGATCCTACTCTTACTCAGTACATTCTTGGCTTTTCTCAGCCATGAGAAACTTTATACTTGTGAATTGAAAATAAATAAATAAATAAATAAATAAATAAATAAATAAATAACAAAAGTAGAAAAACAATGATAAAAGGTAAGATGACATATTATTTTAAGCAGGTAAAAAGGACTGGATATGAGAAAGCATGGAGTCATATATTTACATCATGGAAATGAGAAATAGCTTTTAAATAGTATAATAAACGTGGGGCACCAAAGATGAAACTGGGGACATATCAATATCTGACCTGAAATTATACCATAAAGCTACAGCATGAAAAACAGCGTCATACTGGCAAAGAAAAAAAAAAGACCCCAAAATTAATGGTACAGACTTGAAGATGCAGAACATACATACTCAATCACTTCATCTTTGACAAAAGTGTCAAATACCTTCACTGGAGAACAGTTTGATTCTTTAATTAATGGTGCTGGAAAAAGAGAATTGCACATACCAAGACTGAAATTGGACCCAGAGCTTTCACCATGAATTAAGATAAATTTGAAATGGATCAAAGATCTAAACATTAAAACAAAAACCTTAAGTCTGCTGGGAGAAAGTATATGTTAAACTATTGAAAACATTGTTGTAGGCAATGACTTTATGAGTAGAACTCTGATTATAAAACAGCTATCACAAAGAATCAGTACCTGGGATCAGATCTTACTTGAAGCTTTTACTTAGCAAGACAAACTATCAAGAGAGTGAAGAGACAACCCGGCAATATGGGAAAAAAATGTTTTCCAGCTGTTCCTCAAACTAAGGATTACTTTCAAGGACATATAAAAAACTAAAAACAAACAAACAAAGAAAAAACATGGAAAGCTAAAGCATCAAAATTTAAAGACTAAATCCAAAAATGGGCATTTGCTTAAATATACTTGCCATGTAAAGAAATGCAATTGGAAAATAAATATATGAACAAATGTTCAATGTTATTGATTATTACAAACATAAATTAAAATAACATTGAGATTCCATCTCATCCCAGAAAAAAATGGTTATTATCAAGAAATCAGGGCTGGGGAGATAGCTCAGTGGAATAAATGCTTAGCTGGTAAGCGCAAGGTCCTGAGTTCGATTCCTGATACTATAAGAAGAAAGAAAGAAAGAAAGAAAGAAAGAAAGAAAGAAAGAAAGAGGAAAAAGAAGGAAAATAAGAAGTCAACCAATAGCAGATGTTGAAGGGGCTCTGGGCATATTATCCACTATGGGAAATATAGAATGCTGAAACCACAATGGATATCAGTATGGAGATTCCTCAAAAATCGAAGGTATCATTTGGCCCCAGCTATTTCTCTTCTGAGTATCATCCTAGAAGGATTAAAAACAACATGCTACAATATTATCTGTTCATGTTTATAACAGCACAATCTATAATAGCTAGATATTGGAAGCAACCCGAATACCCACCAACGAAACAATAGATAAGAAAAGATGTGGTCTTTTTATACAATGGAGTATAAAGAAGGATAAACCAGAGATTTTCTAATAAGTAAATGGATGCAACTTGTGACCATACTCATGAGTGAAATTAATCAGACTTACATGTGTAAACATTATATTCTCACCCTAAAGTCAGAATCTGAATGAGGAATGAGATCCAAAATGTACAATATTACTAATGTTCTTAGAAGAAAGGTTCGTGTTAGTGTTGTTTGAACAATTAAAGGTCTCATAATATATTGAATATGCAAGGAATTAACCATGGTTACTCTATTATCTTGTTTAGAAATTTTGTTTTCAGTATTTTTCCTTAAAAATAACATTAAAATAGTATAGTATATTTTGCAAAAATAATCTAGCTTCACCTTTGATGCTTGGGGGACTAATATTTTAAAAATTTGTGTTTAGGGAAGAGAAAAGTTGTACAGCATAAATAGACTTTGTGAAGATGATACAAAACATAGAGCAATAATGATTTCCTCCAAGCAAGATTGAGAAATAGTGAGATAGGAGATGTCATAGTTTCTTGGGAAGGAACATGGAGTCTGAACCACAGACAGAGACCTAGAGATTTAGGATAATGCAAGAAGGATTTACTGGAGGTACAAAAAGCTCTGTGCCTCATTTCCTTGTGTTGTGGTCATGCTTTGGAAATGAAACAATTTAATACAGAACACATAATTTATAGGATTATTTTGTAATAGTAACCCAAAGGATCGAGCACAAATAAATGGAAGAAATCTGTCCACATATTAAAAACTTGAAGCATCCAGCAGAGAGCTAGAGCCCATAGTAATGTCCTACTCGAGCCCTGTTAAAGACCTAGAGCCCGTAATAATGCCCCAGTCCAACTAAAGGCTAAGAGCCGATGAAAATATCTCATAGAGCCCCGTTTCATGGATCTTCATTGAAAAGGCCTAAAGATCAGTAGTGGAAGCTAGAAAATCTATGCCAGGGGGATGAAGGATCTATGATAGCATCAGGAGGAATCTTCACTGGATCCAGGAATCAGCACTCAAAGTGAGAACCAGGGCTCCCTGCAAAAGTAACACAACCATCCTCAACAACAGCAAGGTCTCAAGCTCCTCAGAAGATGAGAACTGCTGTGGCAATATCAGGACTGCTAGCATGACAAGCTTCACTAGGACACTGGAAAGTGTAGTCTTTTCCATTGTAGCCAGGAGGCAGAGCGCCCCCAAGGAGAGCCATAGCCATTCTTCTTTCATTAGCAGCCAAGTTGATGTCAGTACAGCCAGGACAAGTTCCTCCAGAAGAACCATTATCTGTGACAGAACCAATTTTCCACCTTCTTCCTTGCCAGCTCTTTTGTTTTGTTTTGTTGGTAACAATCCTCAGGTGGGCTTCCCACACTCAGAAACACACTGATTTTGTTCAGCTGGGTGTCACCAGTTACAAGTTGACCACCAGTTCTCAATCCTCCACACCTTTGCAGACTTTCAGGTGGATGCCAAAGTAAAGAAATCTGAGAACACATAGACGTAGCCTCTCTAGGACAAAAATCCAAAAGTGACACATGAATATTTTAGTTATAGTGTATATTGTAGAGAGTGGCTGAAGCTGTAATTTGTCATATGATGGGGGGCAGGAGAAGGCCAAAGTGCCTAAAGCAACCAAGCTCCTTCGTTTTTGCCTTTCTCAGACAGGGAATGCTATGCAGTTCAGGCTGGCCTTGAGCTCACTTTTGCAGCCAAGGCTAGTCCCGAACTCATACCAATCCTCCTGCCTCAGACTCCCAAGTGCCGGGAATACACACATACGCCACCATGCCCGGCTACAATCAAGCTACTTTGGTTCTGGGAAAAGTATCTTCTCTGGAACAATTCTAGTTTGTAGTCACTAGGCAAACCTGTGCCTTGTGATGCTAACTTTGTAAATAGTTTGAGTGAGTAGTCCTACAGTGCTTGTTCAGTTCTTCTCCTCTCACCAGGAAAGAGGTGACCTCCACTTGATGTCACTCTTGCCCATATTTTCCTTGTCTCACCTTTGTTTCCCCAGGATCGCTGAGTGCTCCAAAGAGTCTTGACATGTATGCCACAGAATCATTTGGCCAAAGGGGGACACGAAGAACTAAGGGCCAGATGTACTCTTACCACTCACACTTCAGTACTTACTGAGTCTTTTTGAACTAAAACCTAACTCTTGGCAGAAAAAAAGCAAGAAAATCTGATCTGATTAATACTCAAAAAGATTAGAATTTGAAGTCTAAATTATGTTAAACATAGAAGAAGAAACTGATCCACCTTGCATATATGAATTGCTGACTGAGTTTCTGATACCTTTATACCCTTACCCCCAAAATACTAAAGACTCTGGTATCTTAGTAATTACTTCCACATAGGTATAAGTTGTGCAAGTTTACTGTGGCACCACCCTGAACTGTATCTGTCGTCATCATCACTATCATCATCACACCCATTTCAAAATGCAAAAGAGATCCAACTAACTTGTTTAGTGAGGGCAGTACTACATGTAAAAGAGAAAGAGCAACACTACAGAGCTAAAGAGATACTACCTTATGTGTCCCAAAGAAGATGTCATTATGGTTTATAATCAGATTATTTCGTTAAAGTTTACATGTTCAGAATTATGGGTTTTAAAAAGCAGTTAGATTATGAGGACATTAAACTGAGAAATGGATAAATTCGTTGATATGCTCATACCCCAAAGGTCATTAGGATATATGACCTAGTAGAAGAAGTGGGTCACTGGGGTATGGTTTTGGTAGGTGTATTCTTCCTTCTTTCTCTCTTTTAATGGCTCTCTGCTCCTGGGACTATGGGTTTCCAGACCTCTCTGCCTCCGCATTTATTGCTCAAAGAATGAGAAAGCCATGGACTCTGTTTTAACAATATTTTGATAAAACAGATTATTCCTTAATTATTTTACTCTATTTCTCCTATAACAAAATAAGCTTAATACATCACACACACACACACACACACACACACACACACGACCCATATATCTATGTATATGTCTCACATACACATGTGCATGTATACCAAACTCTAGTGCAGAGCATGTTAAAAGAAATTCTAATGAAATAAGCATCCTAGAATTTAGATGCCAAAGCTATTGTTTGTTTATGGCTGTATCAGAAGCTTTTGAAATGTTAGCATAAAATTGGAGGAGAAATAAACGAAAGAAGCAAAAATGCAAATGAAATCCACAGGTAATTAACATGATAGTTTTCAGAAAAAAACAAAAAAATCTCTTCTAGTTACTGCAGTTGTTTAAGAAAGTTTTAGCCTCTCATATTAGTGACAACAAAGACATTCTAATAAAGGATGCTTTTAAATATCTTCATTTGGGGATGAGAAGCATAGACTGTTTTGACCTTTTTATCCATGATTCTGCTTTTCTTTGATGTAAAAATTATCCTGGTAAAACGCTAGTACACAAATTCACCACCTCTTCACTTTCCATGAAATCTAAGCCTCCTCTGATCATGTGCGTTCTCAAACACACACACACATTCATACTGACACTTTTAAAAATAGTTGATGTGAACATGGTAAGCTTTTACAGTGAACTGGTTCTGTCAGAGTAAATAATTTCAAGATGTCTCTGGTGACCATGTTTTTCATCAGGGGTTCCAGTTGTACTTGGTATAATTAAACCTAAGGATGTAATCTTATTCAGAAAAAAATGAAGTACCACAGGATGCTAGTAAATAAATCCCTTTGCTATAAAAATTCTACCCTTGAGATTCAGAAGCAAATATCATAGCTTCTATTGCCTTTGCAATGACTCTTGAAATATGTTAATAAATCTTGAGTTCCACAATCCCCAGGCAAATAAATATTTAATTGTAACAGTGGATATTTATTCAAATACCCTGGACTCAACCACGTGTATTACGATTTGAAAAATCATGCCGATAGTGATGTGAAGATATTATGTCTATAAAATGAGCAGTGGATGCCTCATAATAGCAACATATATTGGAAAAGAAAATATACTGAAAACTGAGAAATTTACAACAGAAATGTAAATGTTTAACCAAATGGATAGAAAAACTCTGGAAAGCAAAACCAGAGGACTTAAAGTAGCATTAAAAATAAGGTGAGAAGACAAGAATATTGTTCAGGATTACGGAAAAAGTAATAGAATTTCAAGAAAAGAAGAAAAAAAACAGAACTGAAGTTATTATCAAAGGAACTGGGAGAAAACTTCTCAGATGTAAATTTTATATTTTTAAAATTAAAAACAATAAGAACTCAAAACTATGGTGAAAGAGTGAAAGCAAACCTTGGTCAAAACTTCATGGTAAAATATCAGAATTGTGTGGCTAAAGGAAGATAAGCTTGACTAGATCAAAGGGGGGAAAAGAGGCAAGACAATTGGAGTCAGGATTCTGTCACATTTCTCAGAAGAATGTATTACAGCTAAAGAGATCAGAGACACACCCTCCAATTCAGAGAAGGTAGCCTTTGACTTAGAATTTAGTGTCCAGGAAACATTGAACTAAACACACTCAAATATACTGACAGCCAAAATGTTTGTTTCCCAGGCAGTCTTCCCCACGTAGCTATTATAAGTTTTCTATTTCAATGGGAAAGGAGGCATATGGCCCATGACGGAGCAGTTCAAGAAAGGAAGGGGCTGTGGCGGACTCAGTATGATGGTGAATGGCTCTGTGACCAGTGTTTGCATCTCCTACTGTAAGAGCAAAAACGCATTTCATTTAAATCTTAAACTGACAAGGTTAGAGTGGAAGCCATGGTGAAGGGTGTGTGTGTGTGTGTGTGTGTGTGTGTGTGTGTGTGTGTGTGCATGTAAAACTGAATTATGATTCAGACAAAATCATAGTCATATTAGAAAGAGATGTTGCCTGTCACTTATATACTTTTTTAATAGAAAGTGAGAATTCGGTAGGCTCAGGTGGTCTGATTAAAGTAGCAGCCAAACAAAGGTAACAATTCCCAGTTTGTTTGCTTTTCATTCAAAAGCTATTAATTCGGTGAGGTATTTCTCGTGCACATTAGGGCTTCAGTAGAGGCGTCAAGGAAGGTCCCTCTTGGTGGGCATGCCATAGAATTTCCTCATCACCACTTTCATGTTTCAGACAGTTGCTTCCATTTATTAGTCTCAAAGGTCACCTGCAGACTGGAAGATGATTGTGCGGTTTTCACCATTTCTATTACCATGGCATGAAAATACTTATAATTTTTGTGTGTAATGTATGCAATGTGTTCTGCTATTTCTCATAAGAAGTATGTATGTGTATGAATGAATATGTCTCTTAGTTCCCTGCTTAAACCAGAAGTTCCTTGAGAAAAGCCAAAGTCTTTTTTTTCTCTATACCTCCCACAGTAGAGAGCCTACATCCTAGTTAATAACAAGGCAGTAGCAATCCTTGACATCACTAACACCTACATCTGAGCGGAGGCACAAAAGCCACAGCTAGATTAGTGTCAGCATCTACTCAGACCAAATAATCATCACAACAAACACGATATTTATCACAGTGATATGAAATACTGCATTAAAGTTGCTTGTTTCCTGGTGTTGCAAAGATGCCAGGAGTGGGCCTGTTCTTTCTGTACTGTATGCACTTCAACTTCAGAAGAGAACAGCCAGTTGTGTGTCCTCAGTCACTTTACTGTCAGGGGAGAAGATTGAGGCCCACTGAGGCTCTGTAGGACAGGGTCCAATGGCAGGGGTTCCCATTTTTTTGCCCTGGCTGACTGCTTATCTAGAACTTCTGTCTGCTGTTGCCATGCACCAGAATATTCTTCATCTGAATAGCTGATCTTGCTCCCAATTCTGTGCTGAGGACAGGGGCACATTGTCTCCCAAATCTGTGTGGCCCACACATAAGTGAACAGAGCACCCCAAATGGGTGAGCACTTAGCATTTGTGTTTGCGCTGAACACAGGTTGACTTCCTCCAGTGTGAGAGGGAGCCTCTGTGCAGGACTGACCTGACTGACTGACAGACAGGTCGCAGGAATGCATAGCTGCAGGGACGCATTTGTTTACCTCATAGTGATGTCAAACAACTGCAGGCACAGGCACCTGGTGTTCAAATTGTTATATGTGATGCAGGCAGAAAAACTAAATCTTTTTAAAAAATCACAAAAGACTGTACACGTGTCATTATAGGTGGATTTGTATTATTAATGGTTTTTCTTTTTGGAATTTGAATCTATGCAATTGAAAAGAATTTTTAAAACACATTATGACTAAGACAGATAAGATGACTTTTGTTAAGTTTCAAGATATAAAATATTGAATAAAATGATTTTACTACAATGTTTCATATAACTTTGTTAGTTTTATGCTTTGCAACTTGGATAGAAATTTGAGAAAAGATGGATGAGAAACAGCTATTTTTAACGCACAGACAAAACAAGGCTACATAGAAAAACCTCTGGTTTGTTAAATTCTGGCTGAGATTTGTTTTTGTTTGGGTGGGTTTGTTTTTCCATATCAGACCTTTGCATGCTTATCCAGCAATCAATATATCCTTTCATTTTTGTCTTTACAGACCTGGGGGACTTTCAAATCACTGTCTGGGTTTTGATCCCTCATGTATAAGGCATTTCAGCATGAAAGTACTTCTGGGTCCTTTGCTGTGTGTGTGTTAATTAGAGTTGGTTTCATGATCTTCACTGTCGCTTGCTTTTGCTACACCATTTGAGAGATAGTGCTAGTAAACCAATCTCCAAATGTCCCTGGAGACCATTTCCAGTTGCATTACTGATTTATTTTCATCTTGACCAGATGGTTCCAGGTTCCTGCAACTATATGGGAGTCCTTTTGATTACCCTAGTTATCTCTCCCAGTGCTCAATTTAGGGGTCAAATCTCATGTAATGCATTTGACAGCAGGACAAACCATTGTAACCTATTACTATTTGGGCCCCATACTTCTGACATATGTTCGGTGCCTCATTACACAGCAAAGTTGTTAGACTGAATACATGTGTGTATAAACTCTTTCTCCAATGCAGGCATGGTTCTGCTGCTTTGTGTGCTGATGCTCAGGACATGCAGCCAATCACAAGCAGCCTCCCGGGAAGCTCAGTGGAGAGGCGTGGAAACTGCAGGTCCCCCAAGGTGCCTGGCAGAGGCCTTCCTTGCCTTTATGGAGATGGCCATGAAAGAGAAGAGCAGAACATTTTTAATGAAACCAATAAAAATGCAAAGGAAGATTTAATGTTTAAAGAAACAATAAATCAAAAGTGACAACTGAAATGCAATATTTCATGATGAGATTGAGGAAATCAATTCATCCAAAGGGCACACTTGGCTTCTGTTAAAAAAAAAATCCCACACATGCTCACACAATAAAAGCTATCATATCAGCCAAGGCTAAATAAGCTCTAGTTAATGGATTTCAAAACCTTGAGAAACATGCATGAAACCAGACAATAGAGAGTCTCATTATATTTGGAAACATACCCACCCACCCACACGCATGTGCACAAATGGCAGATACAATTCAAGACACAGTCCAGATAGAGGTTATGTTAAATATAAACATACACACATACACACACACACACACACACACACACACACATGCACACAATTAGAAAATGTTCAATTCTTAGTTACTCTGTTCTCATAATCACTTTTTAAGGTGCTTTCTAGATTCAGAATCAATTGTGAAATAATTTAATTCTCCAATCATTTCCCTTTAAGATTTCTCATTCAATAAAATCTCAAAAGCACATCTAGCAATTCTGACACCATACTCTGAAGAAGACAGAATCACATGTTTTGGGCTGTTTCATCAACTTTATGCAAAGTGACCCTGGAGAAAATTAAATTTAACAAAAAGCATTCCTATATCATAAGAACTTACAAGTCAATGAGAAATTGTCACCTGCATTAGATATTATAATGCAATGCATTTTATGACAAGGGCTATAACTAAGGTTAAAACATATAATAAAAATGGGCCAAGGCATCTTGGAATGGATTACAAAAGTGATGTGATTTGGTCTAGATCTTGACAGATGAGATGAAAGATAGCAAGTTGATAGATATAATCTGGGGGATAGAAAGGGAGCATTAAGGATGGAGAGTGATTGCAATGGTGCAGTTAGATAAAGATTAGAATCAAAGTAGTGTAGGGAATACGCAACAGACAAGGCAAAAGTGTGCAAGAGGCAGTAACAGATAACAGAGGGTAATTTCAACAGTAGATAATACTAAAACTAATCAAAACAACTGCATCTCAGCTGCTTAGACCCGGCACTATACTGTAGCTCCACATTGACTTTCATATCAAATCCATCCTCACCGTATATGGTAGGTATTACTGTCATTTTAGAGCTGAGAAAACCTATGCAAAGCCAACTTACACCATCAGCTCAAGCTCTCAGAGTTTAGGAGATGCAAGGGGAAACATTCCACACTCACTGGGTGACAGTGATGTGCAGATATTGTAGACCTCTGTATGAATCCTCAGATAGGAGCCTCTGGAGGTTTCCTACTATCCAGTCAGTCCTCTGCACTGGCCCTCCATCTTCACGGTCCTGTTTCTCTCAAAATTATCCTCTCCTGCTGAAATTACATAATATCTAGGAAATGTCCAATTCTTAGTTACTCAATTCTCTTAATCATTGCAAATATGACCTTCAAGACAATTTTTTCTTTTTGGACAACTAGAAGAACATTGGTTCATGTGTGCATCTTATCTTCTGTTACAGATCAAATATTTGCACTCCATATTTTGTCCCAGGTTCATAAATTAAAATCTAACATTCAATGGGGTGACATGTGTGGAGGCTGTAGGACACGGTCAAATCAAGAGGGTGGGTCCCTTGTGAATAATATTAGCGTCCTCAAGAGAGACCCTGGAGAGTTTACTTGGCCCTCTAATCCCAGGGGGACATAGTAAGAAGGCAGCCATCTATGAATCAGAAGTAAACTCTCATCTGACACTGAGTTTCCTGGTGCTTCTGCCTGATACTTCTGACGTTGAATAGTTCTGAGAAATGAATTTCTATTTATCTGATGCCAGTCTTCCTTATTGCAACCTTGATATTCTTAGATTAACTTCTCAAATTCTATTTCTTTTGTGTTTGCCTTCGAATGAACACCTTGCCTTGCCTATGATAACTCTAATCTGTTGATTTTTGCACCTTTTGCTAAAGGTTACACTGAGCCCCATTTGTTATGATCATGAAATACTTTACTAAATCCCTCTCTTGAACCCAAGTCCTGTAAAGCAGGTTTTCTGACCATGAACTCAGCTGATGTGGACTCTGCAACACACAACCATCTGCTTTAATTCTTCTAAGATACGAGGTGCTGTGGTTGAGAGACACCAGGGAACTTGACCAGTATTCCACTATGACAGAGAAGGAAAGGCTGAGATTCGAAGCTTGGTTTTGTCCTCTGCATCTAGGATAGCCTCCTGTAGGACTGTCTTTCCTTACAATACAGAATTCCAATGGATTCTTACTGCAGAACATTTAACTTGAGTCTTTGGAACACTTCGGAAGCACTGCTATGGTTTAGTTATATAGACACAGTTTTTTTTTTTTTTTTTTTTTTTTTCCCCTATGGCCTACAATGTAGCAACATGAAGAATTAACCTCATGACACTATACTCTGAACCTCTGTATGCCTGACACTCAGTTTTATCTGTAGTTCTTACGATAAGAGGGAGTGTACACATAATTTTTAAACAACTGCTGTTTTCTGCCTTTTAAAACCAACTGAAACTGGTTTGTGGCACATCTTTTAAGAATATGAGCCTTTTATGTTGTAACAACAACACTTGAACACACTGCAAAATTCATTTTCATAGACATCACCTTTTCTACGTGAAGCAATGCGGGTGTTCACTGTTTTCCCTCATTGGGTCTGTTTCTCCGTTCAATTACATGTCAGCTGTCACTTACACTTCTGTCATCAGGCATACATCTAAGAACCCACTTCTAGGTCACTGCTTCTAATTCTTGTGGGAAGAGATGCGAGAAAAGCAAGCGTGTTAATGAAATCACAATGCCTGAATTAGAGCCCAGGGGAGGAAAACGTGTGCTTTTGGTACACAGGCTTTGTCACAGCTGGCGCGGGAGCTGGAAGTCCTTTTGTGCCATCGTCCTTGTCTGCATCTCTGGATGAGGTGACTGAGGTCTGCTGCTACCTTGGGCAGATATTACGGGAACTACAAATTCAGTGTGGAGCCTTGAGTAAGGATTTTTGTTTAGAGACAGCAACAGAAGCATACGGTTCTTTTGATTCTTAAAGTCCAAATCTAATTTTGGAGAAAACAACACATCAGAGATTCATTTCTCATGGAGTAGGTAAGCATCAAAAAGATTTTATGACCAGATAAGTATGAAGCCAATGTTCCTTTTAAGAAGTAAAAGAAATAGTGTGAAATAAGCACTCCAGGCTGAGCAACGGAGGGACGAAACCTGAGAGGTAAGGGTAAGGAGGTCACACCCGGGGTGGTTAATAACCTAGGTGGGCTTGATGCCTGAGCAGCGGGAGACAATGATTTCTTTTCAGAGTAACAAAGAAGGTTAGATTTAAGATTCACAGCATCTTCAATGCACAGAGTTTCCCTGCCTTCATGTATACTCAGAACGGCTTTGGGATTCTTATCAGCTGCTTCTAATTTAGAGCTGTGACTGTCGGCATTTTCACAGAGCCAGTGCCTCTCTGAAGTCACTCCTTACGAGGCTTTGTGAAAAATTTGGGCAGCTTAGAACACACACATGTAGGGGAGAAATAAAAGAAAGAGAGCAAACAGGAGAGCAATGAGAAAGCGAGTACATTTTATTTATTTATTTATTTATTTATTTATTTATTTATTTATTTATTCTTGCAATTGGCCTTTATTTTTTAAATAACCTTGTACTCCTTTTCAATTTCCCCTCAGAACCGTTTTTCCTCTGCTTGCTCCCTTTTTCTTCATTATTTTAATGGCTACATCTTTGCTCTGATGTGTCAATGGGACTGGAAAATCCTGTGAAGCCAGGGCTTAATGAAACGCCAGCTGGAACAGAAGGATAAAGTTTCTTTGGAGCAGCTTCAAAGGGATGTGGGCCGGGTGAGCCAGCGACAATGGTGCCCAGGCCTCAGGACAGGATAGCCTGGCCAGCTGGCCCTGCCTGGCCCTAGCGAGGCATGAAGAGAGGGGACCCACATCACCACCCAGTCCAGGGCCAAGGGCTGGGGGATTTCTGTGCACACAGGCAGGCCGAATCCTCCTATTTCACATCAAATGTTTTTTTCTCATGAAATGAGGGGCCCAAATGGGACTCCTGGCAGAAGCAGCATGAGCTAATTTTGCCCCAAAGCCCTGGCTTCCTGAATGCAGTGAAGCACATCTCATCCCACTCCCTGTTTTGGAATAAATTTTACATTTCTTTTTATAGGAGAATTACCAGGGAAACCTTCGTTTTGATAGGAATTGAGGAAGATTTACGAGTATGCATTGGTCACTTTGGATCAGGTGGCATTTCTTTTACTTTTTGGTGAATAAAACAGGAAAAGTGACTGGGAAGTAGGTGATAAATCTAAAAGGCTCAAATGCCAAGTCGGCTTCATTTAGGTCCAGGTTTTTGAAGGGCTCGTCCTTTGAATGACATCAAACATAATCAGATGCGGTGTGTGGCCAGAAGGGATTTTTAAGGAGATTCAAGTGGCTACAGCCTCCACTTGGTTCATTCACAAGTATTCCTGCTCTGTGTAAAAACTATTGTCTTACTCCTGGTATTTTCTTAATGAGGGCATTTGATTAATTATATTTGCTAGCCCACTTTGTTAACATTTAACACTTTTATGACTCGAGGCTTTTTCATATCTTTGCAAACTAAAACCTCTGAGCGTCAAGGAACTCCAGACCCCCAATAAGCATGAAACAGTCGTCTTTATACATTTCCCTTGCTGATGAGAACAGACAAACAAGGGTAAGAGAAATGATTTATGTTCTGAACAACAAATATTTACTGAGAAATCAAGTGACCTACAAATGTAAAAGATGGAACTTTGATCAAGTGGGTTCCATAAGTAGGCATGAATCACTCAACACTCCCACCAATTGTGCTGTCTGGTGAGGCATAAACTCAAAAAGAATTCTGTCCCTTTTTCTTGAAACTTCCCCATGTTAAAAGAAACAAAATTATACATAAGAAATTCCATTTGGGGTCCACAAACAGTAACACTTCAACTTTCTTACAATCCAAACTAATTTGGGTATAAGATTTTAAAAGAAAAAGAAAGTATATATATATATATATATATATATATATATATATATATATATATATATATGGCTTTTAACCCAGACTTTTGAAAAGAAGTAGCATATGAGTTCTGATGGCTAGAGAGAGGGCAGAATATTCCAGGAGGAATGTTTAAAGAAAGAATGTTAAATGACATTTAAGGAGAAATAGAGAAACATCCAATATAATAAAATACAAAATCATTCAAAGTCTAGTGTGCAGCTACATTCTTATAATTCCAGCATGCTGGGAGCCTGAGGAAGGAAGACCATGACTTTGAGCTTAGCCTGGACAACCTGGTAAATGTGTGAGACCTACTTTAAATGTAAAAATATGAATAAGTAAGATCTAAAGCTGAAGCTCTCATCAGATTAAAGCACTTGCAGGCAGGTGCCCGGGCCAGGCATTTGATCCCTGGGAATGCCTTGCTGGCCCTACCCGGGAGGCTCTGAGACTACAGTCGAGACTGGGCCTGGTGGCGCACGCCTGTAATCCCAGCTCTTGGGAGGCTGCAAACAAGCAGATCACTATTAGTCTGATCTAGTAGTGAGACCCTGAGTATCCTGTACATCCTCCCTAAAAAATACAAAAAAAAAAAAAAAAAACAAGTGAAACAGGAGCCCCGTGCAAAGGCACCAAGTTCATTGCCCAGTATTGCATAAAATCTAACCACCATTTGAGGAGGCAGAGTATTTTAATCTAATGCCAGAGATGCTAATAAAACAGGGACATGGAGTGCTCTGTCTGAAGCTTAGCCTCTGCTGTGTAAATTAGGAAAGGCAGCGATCAAGTACTACATGCTAAATCACCCCTCCTAGCTTTGATGTCCCTGACACTGTTTCTGCATGGACTGTGCTGAGCAGGCTCTTTCTTTCTGACTTTTGGTTGGGTCTTGGCCATGGAAGGCATGGACAAAAAACTGAGGTTCTCAGAGACTAGGAAGATGTGTTATTCCTGGAGTTGAGTCTCTCCATAACTTTATGAAGGATTTTCCTTCTGTGGACACGACATCTATCACACAGCCCTTCTTTGGCACCAGCTGTCACTAGACTCTTGGATGGTAAGTTTCCTGCTATTTCTATTTTGAGAACTTCAGACTGCCTTTTGGCTTCTTTATCATGCCTATCACCTAGGAGGGTAACCTCTTTATTAAACTCTCTTCACAGAAATTCATTGACCCTAGAATCTGATGTAATGTCAGAACTTTGATAGATAGTTAATGAGGAGATAGAGCATTTGATTAGGATAAAGCTATGGTAGTCCAAGTGAGAGAGATGAGAGGCTTGAATGCACCCGATGTATGATAAAAGGATTTAAAGTGGAGTAGTTAGAAGTTGATTATTGTAGGTACTCTAAGTTCAGTTGATAAAAGGTCAATTTGAAAGGGAGCAATCAGAAGACTAGCTGGTAATCCCAAAGGGCAGAGGTCATTGTGAAGCGAGGTGACAAGTCAGAGGCTAGAGATATTGACATGAGGGCCAATTCCTAGACGAAGATAATATGAGTCAAATTTGTCTGATTGAAAGACAGTGTTCTGAGTCCTATCTTTGTACTAGTAGAGCACTACTTCCAGATGAAGTCTAATATGTTATGCTATATATGTTACTGAATTTCCTTTGGATAATTTTAGCCTAAGTCAGTATGTTTTGATCATACATAGATGGACTCCAAAGACCCACAAGTGATGGATTTTTTTCAAATGTTAGTTAACTAAAGCTAGTTTTCCGTTTAAGATTTGTCACTTCTCAAAATATTCCGTCTTGTACATTTGTCTATGAAGAACACTAACTCTTTCACTGCTTCGTGCACCATCTTTAAAACAATTTTGTCTTTGAATGGCATATTATGAGATTCACCTGGACAACTTGGGTCAGGCCTAGATGAAAGGTCAGACAAATAACATAAAGCTAAAATTATAATGAAGATTGTTGATGCCTTTTTTAGTATAGATATTTTGTAGGCCAATAATTAACATTTGAATAATACACAAGCATGTACTTAGCTATATACTTCTTGGGGAAACTCCCCACATCTTGATGAAGCTATAGGCAATGTTATCATTTGAATGCAAAATGTCCCCCCAAAATTCTATTCTGCTGAAGGCCTACTGATGGGCATTGGGGAAGTGATTGAATCAGAAAGGCTCCAACCTCATTATTGGATTAATCTATTGATGAGTTCAGAGCTCAATGAGCTTATTAGGAAGAAGAGCCTAATTGGATGGAGCAGGTCCCTAGAGGTGTGTCTTTGAAGAAGACAGTTCATCCTCATTTCCTTCCTTGTGAGCACTTTGCCCATCTCGGGCTACCATGAAATAAGAGGCTGTGCTTCAGTACACTGTTTTCCTCTTTGCACCTCCCTAGATGCCTAAAAGCAATGCAACTAGGTGAGCAAATGCAGTCTGTAACTAAAATAACCCCTTTCTATTTTAAGCTCTTTGCATCAAGTATTTTCTCATAGTGACAAAAATGACCAGAACACACACACACACACACACACACACACACACACACTAATACTAATACTAATACTAATACTAATACTATTAATAATCAGATGCTTAAGCATCTTCTGTTCATGAAGTTCCATTGTTGTCTGTAATTAAAATCTTGGCTTATCTGTGGCTCCTCTTCCAGGAGGCTATGGTCCACTGGCACATACAAAGGCTCTTCTGTCCCTTAGCACAGTCTGGGTGGTTCCAATGTCAGATCAAATTCAACTATCTTTGAATTTGCTTTCTATATGGTTCACTTACTATTAACAACTTTTCATGTGTGATCAGACATGATAGAGTTCCCCATAAAATCACAGAATCTCATGGCCCATGTAAATCTTCATTCCTTGCCCATTTTAAGAATCATAAATCTTACTTGTACCAAAGTATTTTTGGTCTTTAAGATTAGAATGCATGGCCTACCCATTTAGATATAAAACCTAAAGCGAAATTCCTGGCGTCACCAGAAGTCTCAGAAAATATCTAGTAACTTTTCTTTGCAGGACTCTAGTCATTTATTTCTCACCCTCTCTAATTGGTGTATAACAATTCTGAGATTCTAAACTTAATCTAAAATAGAGCTTTACCTATCCCAGTGATGACTTAAATGGCAGGCAGGAAATATCGTAACTTTTACGTTTTCTTCTTGTATATCCCTGTCATTGTCATTGGCACTGTTCATTATACCCTCTGTGCTATAGAGCGTTTCATTATATAGCAAAACACATTGAACACAGATAGGATACTAGGAGGATGTAAGTTTTGGTGTAAAGAGAACATTGCATGCGTTTTCACTCTTTGAGACACCTTCTTAATAAACCTCATTAATACAATAGCAAGAACAAGACATGACCCAACTCTTGGAGGACTAAGTTAAATACTAATGAAATGGTCCCAGTATTGTTGGTCTCATCTTGCACTAAAGGCATTTTTGTAATTACTGGAAGTAAAATTGATTAAGTTTTAGAATAAGTTTCTAGTCACTATTTCTGAATAACTTTTCAAAGGCAGAAGTGTTGGTGCCATTTTTTTGATGGACTTTTGCTATTACCTAAAATTCTCAGAGAATGTGGTAATGTTGATATATTATACCAATGCTTATTCCAACCTTAAAAGGAATATATATTTATGTAAACTTGTTGTATTGAACATACTGTTTTAATAATTTCAGGATTTACTTTAGATATATCAAATTAAGATGTCCAAGGCAACAGTTTCATAATTCAGCCTAATCAGAAAGAGATATTTTCTAAGATGTAATCTTAATAGCCTTGACTACTTTGGAATGTCCTTAAGAAGGGCATATTTATATTGAATTTAATACATCGAATGTCTTAAGGTACTTGAGGATATACGTGAATGCCAAAGACATTTAAGCTCATAATAAAGGAGAGTATCTATGAAATAATATTATGTTCCTATAGCAGGAAATAAACTACACCATCCAGATATATTACTTCATGAATTAAGTCATATTCACATCCACAAAATCACCTGCAATCTTAGTGGGCCACTATTTTATTGCGATTGGGCAATGTGCATATTCTTATAGTATGGTGGTCACACATATCTGAAATATATGATTCAGAATTAGACATACTAATTAGTTCTTGTTATCCAAATGCACTAATAATATAGGATAAAATTATTCTTTTTACAACAAAGATGTTGCATTTAAAGGCCATTGAGTGCCTTTGTCAGAAACTATTTATGTCATCCTCATAAGTTTTCTGGCAGGAAGCTAAGCTTGATTATGAAAAGTATACATATAGACAAGTATGCCAGTCATTTAAGAGGTGTGTTAAAGATTTATTAGAAGTGTTCAATGATCCTTTGCTTTTTTGAGTCCATCAATGTCAGATAGAGAACATTTTCTTTCCTGGGTGTGGTGACACATGTCTATAATCACAGCACCGGCTCAGGAGGCTGAGGAATGAGAACTACAAGTTCAAGGCCAGCCTAGGAAAATTAGTGAGACTCGGTGTCAAAATAAAGAGGGACTGGGCACACAGTTTAGTGATGGAGAACTTGCCTAGTATGAGTGAAGCCAAGGATTAAATGCCTGCTATGGGAGGGGCCAGACAAACCACCCAAATAGGAATTTCCCACTGTCCGTGAGCACTGATCACATTCTCCTCTATGGGAATACCTACACTTTTTGCTATTCTTTGTTTTACCAATTAAGAACAAGGCCAAAATATACAGCCATGTATTTAGCAAAATTTAAATTTCTTCCCTTGAAATTTTGCATTTTTAGGATGTGAGCCACCTGTTCATTGTTTAGCAAATGACACTTCCACCCCATTCAGGATGAATATGATGGAACATGCACATCGCATGTCTAGATTGATAGTCGCCTGGAAATTCTTAGGATTTTGTAATAAAGCTTTGTTCCCTCCATATTACCTATTCAATATTCAGAACACTTTTTCCTTTACTAATTAACATACAGGCTATCCTTTCTAATAATAGCAATCAGAGAAACAGTCTTAAGAAAGCATCTTGAATTTGCATGGCATTTTAACCTTTACAGTAACATATGTTGTTAGTATAATCTCTTCATTTTAGGCGGCATTGTTCCAATTTTAAATATAGGAGAGCTAAAGGAAATCCAGCAATTCACTCAGAGTTACAGAGAAAAGAAGTCCCCCAACTAAGAGTTGGTTTGAGGTCTCTCGAGCTCTATCTTGTTGCTAGACTCTCTGCTTTTCATAGAGCTTAAACATTATGAAATAATCCTAGAAGAAATACATTAGGTACATAAATCACACAACAGAGTGTGGTGTGCAAGAACCTTCAATTACCTGTGAGAGGATGAAAGCCGGCCATGGCAACTGGAAGCGACAGATGCTTGTATACTGCCATTCAGTGTGTATCCCCCTCTACAGTGTGGGAGTGAAATACCCCAGTGTCTCTCTCTCTCTCTCTCTCTCTCTCTCTGATTTTACATTTATGTCTTTAGAAGACAGTTCTAGTCTCTGTTCTCTGATTCAGAGATCCTTTTCTTTTTTTTTTTTTGTTTTTTTTGTTTTGCTTTTTTTGAAACAGGGTCTCACTATGCAGTTCAGGCTGGCCTTGAGCTCACTTTTGTAGCCCAGGCTGGTCTCGAACTCACACTGATCCTCCTACCTCAGCCTCCCGAGTGCAGGGATTACAGGCATGCGCCACCACGCCCAGCAAGATCCTTTTCTTGTAGAGAAACCTGCTGTGTGATCATATGTAAAACAATGCACTTGCCAATATGGACTTCATGGAAGCTACAGTTTCTGCCCCAAACGCAGCCTCAATTAGGGGTATTTCTCAACCACTAATGCAGAAAGGGCACTTAGCTGTGTCTATGCACACAGTGCTTCAGTGCACTCCATAGAGATGGTGATAATGTGCAGCCCAAGATGAGACTGATCGCTGTCTTATCTCTCTTCCTGATAGTAATTGATGGTAATTTATTCATTATATAGAGCAATTTGTTTGCTCTACATAATCTCACTATTTCTACATGGAATTCATTGATGTTAGCCCAGCATGCACGTGTGCGCATGCGTGCACACACACACACACACACACACACACACACACACACACACCACACACACACACACACACTAGTTTCTCCCCAGGGCAGTGCCCCACTGACTTTTTTTTTTTTTTTTTTTTTTTTTTTTTTTTTTTTTTTTTTGATACAATGTCTCACTACACAGTTCAGACTCACAGTGATTCTTCTGTCTCAGCCTTGCCAGTGCTGAGATTACAGGCCTGTGCCACCATACCCTGTCCCAGGGACAGCAATACATGTGGTACTGGGGATCAAACTATAGGCCTTAAGCTTGCTAGGCAGGTGCTCAGACTACTGAACTATTTTCCAAACCCATCACCAACTTTTATGACGTGTGAGTTTCAGTTGGAGACTAAAGCATGTGTTTATTGTTCTACCACATGATACTTTGCTTATAGAAGCAACTTAAAAAAAACATTTGAATTGCGGGCCGGTGGTATAGCTTAGAGGACTAAGCGCTTGCTTAGGGAAGTGCAGGGGCCAGGGTTTGGTCCATGGCTTCGGCTGCAGTGCCGGCCCTGCTTTCTGGCACGCTGAGCCAAGGATAGAGTCCAGCACTTGGGAGGCAGGAAACAGGCAGATCACTACGAGTCAGAGCTGTGGAGGGAGACCCTGCACAAAAAAAACAAAAACAAAAACAAACAAACAAAAAACACAAAACATTTGCATTGAACAAATGAATTTACAACTTTCAACTGCATTAACTGTAGTTTCACAAATTAAGGACTTTAAATACTTTTCACGTTTTCCAATTGCCCATTGTCTGCTCTATGGAGCTGTAAGCTTAAAACAATAGACATTTAGTAATGAGAATTTAAAAAATTCGCATGCAATTAACTCATTATTATGCCAGCTTAAAACTAAGGTTTTCTAAATCCAAAAGTGAGGAAATATGTAATCTTAAAGATTATTATTTCTATTTTTAAAAAGCATAGACATGTGTAAGCAGCTATAGCAGTTTTTTTAGTGTGCTCACAGGAGGGGGCAGCTTGGCGACCTTGAGGCTGTCTCTCAGCTTCTGGCTGAGGAGCTGTGTGACATTTGTCAAATCAATTAACCTCTCTGTGTCCACAAGTTTCCATGTTCTGAGGAGGTTAAAATAATGCTTGTTTTCTATAGTAGTCTACACCCACAAAGTGAAAAGCATGTCTTAAGGGAGTAAAGGCAATTATTTAGATGATGCAGGCTAAAGTCAATCGTGTCATGAAGGAGGAAAAAAAAAAAAAGAAGAAAAGAACCTGCATTTGGGTCTCAGCTGTCCAGATTGCTTGTGGACATCAATCAAATTCAGGCAATAAATGGCTCAACCCTTTGCTTGCCTTTGCTTGTGCTGGGAAGATACCTTTGGGAGCACATTAGCTTGTTAAGACCAATGAGTGCATCATTAATGGCTTCGGGTCGCTTAGCACACATCTAAGAAGCACAGCCTAAGTCATCTCTGAATTTGTGGGCTGTCTGGATTTCAAAGAACACTCCGCTCCCAAAGTCACCTTCAAAATTAGGAGAGGGGAGAGACAAAGAAATCCAGATTAGATTTTATTCATTTATTTCATTATTTTTTAAAACAACTTTATTTATTTATTTGTTTGTTTATTTATTTATTTATTTGATACTGGGTCTCACAGTGCAGCTTGGACTCATAATGATCCTCCTGTCTCAGCCTCTCAGCACTGGGATTATGGGTGTGTACTACAATAGCCAGTTTCAGTGGCCAGTGCAACATGTCTGAGGATCGAGGGCTGGCACAGCACATGGTACTGTGCAGTGATTCTGGATCTTCCTGCTTGCCAGGCAGTCCATGAACCACCGCGCTATGTCGCCAGCTCCAGGGCTGATTTTATGATCAGCGTGTGTTAGACGTTCTACTGGATGGCTCTTTAATATTCTTCCCGGAGTTGATCTCCAGAGTAATAGGAAAGGAAACTGAGCCCCAAGGACAGTGAGACCTCGAAATTACTCAACCAACAACGGTCACTGATTTCTAAGTCTGAGTGAGCCCTTGGGTCACCAGCCCCTGCACTCACCTGCTGTGATGGAACAGTGTTGTGAGCATCACTGGAATCCTGAAAAGGACTGACTGTGATATCAGGAGCTGAGCACAGCTGCTGAGTGAGGCACGACCCCTGGTCCTACTGTGCTGGTCTCTTACCTGTAAGAGGCATGAACAACATACGCCTGATAGTAATGCAGAATCAGCCACCTACGAGGATGCACCATGAAGGAAATGAGCCACCAAATGTGTTAGGAGCTCAGTAAGGAACATGTGGGAAGTTGAAATCCAGGTCTGTAAGTTATTCTCTGGTATTAGCTGATCAAAAAGAGCATCACGCCTAGTTGGGCTTCTGGTGTGGAACAGGTAGAGGGAGCTTCGTGAGTCATGGAGCAAGGCCGCAAACTTCCCCGCACATTTTGTAAAGTGTAAGCTACTTGGCCTCTCTGAGTTTCAGAGCCTGTTCTGTAAGAGGACGTAGAAAAAGAGCACCCCACAGGGCAACGTTGGCTTAGAGAATGCATGGAGAGTTTGGAGCATATTACCCCGCATGGCTGTTGATAAATATGCTACTGTTAATAGCTTTTTATGGCTTGTATCTGGAGGTCTCCCCAAAGCTTCAGGCACTCACAGGTGGGGATTTGGGGAGCTGTTTGGATCATGGATGTGTGATGCAAATGGATGTGTGGTACTAAATTAATCCACTGATTGGATTGACGTGATTCTATGTGACACCACCCAAAAGGCTGGCAGCCTGGGTGGGACCAAAGGGAAAGGCAGGCTGTCTGCATCTGCTTGCTGCTCTATGCCTTCTGCTTGCCACACCATGAACAGTTTTGCCCTCTTCAATGCCCCTCTGCCATGCCATTCTGCATTAAGGCTGGCTAAGTATGAGCTGAAACATCTTGAAATGGTGAGCTGAAATAGACCATGCCGCCTTAACTTAGGGCAATGAGCATTTGGTCTCAGCAACAAGAAAAGCATTTGAGACACTAGTTTAATAATTTTGTCTTGAAAGCAGTGTATTTAATATTAAGCTTATAACAAAAAACCCAATATGCTCTATATGGGGCTAAAAGGAGGGTTTCTTTCTCAGTAGATCACTGTGCTTGGCCTAAATGATTTATGGAACAACCCCCCCCCCAAAAAAAAAAGAAAAAAGAAAAAGAAATCTGCATTTTTAATGAATTAAGCATTATACATGAGCCACTTGCATGATGCATTGATTGTTCATCACTTAAATCTGGATTTGACGTTCATTTTTTTTTGGGGGGGGGACCAGGGTTCGAATTCACGACTTTGCACTTGCCCAGCAGGCACTTGTGCCTCGGAGCTATCTCCCCAGCCCCTCATTTCTGTGTTAGTCTTGTCTCTTCACCATAAGTAAAATTTCCACCTTTTTCATGACATCTCAATGACTGTCTAAACTTTTTCAGGCCAAAGGTCCTCTGTGTATTATTCTGCGTTGATTACGCTCATAATACTTGTCCCACCATCCTTGGCACACGAAGTAGTTTTATTTAATAGTGTTTAGCAGTTCCTTCTAAAAACCCCTGATCATGGTGCTTTGCACCAGAAAACGCAATCCATTAAAAGAAATATGTTTTTAAGTTTTATTTTTATTTTTTAAGCGATATGTTTGATGGTAAGCAGAGAGGGAAGCAGAGAACACATTGAAGATGTCCTCATAGAAGAAAATCCACTGTTGGAATCTGAACCCTACCCACTTAAACCTTCTACCAGTGTCTGAAAATAAATAAATGTTTCCACTTATTGATGAATTGGAGTCAATTTCAAGGTAAAGGGGTGTGGAATGAGATTTAAAAAAAAAACATTAATGGTATGCTTGACTGCTCTAGACGATTATCATGGCTAATCTACAAAGACTTACCCTTCAAAATAAAATAAAATAAATAAATAACATAAAACAAAAACAAGAGTAGGTAGAGGACAATAAGAATGACTCTATCCTTTAAGGGACTTAAAACCAGGCTACAGTGACAGGAACGGGTGCTGAATAACAGGCTTGAGGGACCTGCCTCGTTGGAAGGCTGCTGTTGATTTGCAAGCAGAATACGAAGCCGTGGTCACAGGGCTAAGGCAAGAAGACACAGGTGACTTGGTCTGCAGCACAAAACTGGACTCCTGGGCTTGGCTGATGAGGGCAAGATCAGCAGTGGGACGGAGTCACACCGGTCCTGTGCAAGATTTAGGCATTAACACAGCATAATGGCAAGAACAGAAGCTTTTGTGTTAATGTCCTTCTTGCTATAGTAGAGTTGATAGAGAACGGATGCATAGTTAAATTCTCCTAAGAATCATTAATAGATGTTGGTAGGTCCACACATAAAACATCATTATAGTAACGGACATAATATGGAAGGCTGTTATGTACAAGTCACTTGGAAGGAAGTTGGTTGGAAGCGAGATCAGATATGCCATAGAACCTCAGCTTAAATGTGACCTGTGTCTCAGGAAATGTATTGGTGAAGTGTCATGAAATAGATAAATGAAAAAGCCTTGTCCTGGACCTAGCCTTGTCCAAGATAAATATAATACTTTTGGTGTTCTGGTATGTTAAGAGAATAAAAACATAAATGAAATTCAACTGGACAATGATGAAACTTGGATGTACATAATGGGAAATTTATTGGTAGAGTTAGTGCTGGCCAGAGAAGGGAAGGGTTTGAAAAGTTCTGTCTTTCAGCCACACTACAGGCCAGGGTGGTGATAAGTCCCTTAAATTAGAGGAATATTCCTCAGAGTCCCAGGGGAAAAAAAAACAAAAAAAACAGTACAATCAAAAAGGACAAATACTTAGCATGCAATACTGCTCCCAGGAAAGAGGCTAATGAGATTTCCGTCTGCTTGTCCACAGACCAGCCATCACAGTGTCAAGAGGCAGGGAGTCCGCTGTCCCTCTTAAAACCACTCTGTGAAACTGAATGTGTGACATGGCATCTGGTTCTTTTGTGGCTTAACAGTGACACTGTCTGCTTAGCCTAGCCAGGCTACAGAGACAGGAGCGGGTGCCGATTAACAGGCTCCGGGGAGATGCCTCCTTGGAAAGCTGCAATTGATTTGCACATAGGATAGGAAGCTGTGGTCACAGAGGCAAGGCCAGGATGAGGAGACACACATGAACGTGTCTGCACCACATAGCTGGACTCTGGGGCTTGAACTGATGAGGGTGAGGTCAGTAGTGGGACTGAGTCCTGCAGAACCTGTCCAAGATTTAGGCATTAGCCCAGCATAATGGGAAAATTAGACGATCTTGCCTCCCTTCTTTCCCGAAAAGAAAAGGTGGATCATTTAGCTTAGATATTTGGTTTAGTATTTTTATGAACAACAAGTAAAATAGAAAGCACAAGATTGTTTTATGTTGATTGTTACCCAGATGATAAAGGGAGCTTAAGGATGTGGGCAAGGATGTGGTGTCAATGAGAGGAAAGGGGCAGGAGAGAGACAATGAGGGCATCCTCAGACCTCTGGCATTAGAATTCACTTTGAAACACAGCCATAGTTCTTAGCTCCCTGGATTCTTGATCCCACCATTTGCCTTTCTGGGGAGAATCAAATGAAATAGTTATGTAGAAATGATTCGGTGAATTGCAATTATTATACCCTCATGAGATATCTAACTAAAACATTTAAATTCTTCATTGATCAGTAATTCTTCAAGATAATAAATAGATCAAGAATATAGCTGGGGAAGAGGGTCAGAGGTAGTAAATAACTTACTAAGGACATGTTAACTCTGCTACTGGAATGCTAGTTTTAAATTGTCCATATTTATTAAATAGGAGCTTAAAATCCTACACCTTTGGAGAAGACTTGAGGACAGGTCTCACATTCACTGACTGCCTAACAAATCATAATCCAACTACATGCATATGTGGGGATCATTCCCTTGGACTGTCAAGGTGTGCAGGTCAGTATTCCTCATCCCCAGAGTGAGCTGGATATGGCAGTCAGGTACAGGCTCCACAAACTGTATTGCACAAAACTTCAGAGCAACCTTTACATAGGCCCCAGTGAGTATGGTACCTTCTAGCCCTCTAACCCTCTAGAGTTTTTATTTTTTAAATTTATTTATTTATTTATTTATTTGTTTATGTCTTTTTGAGACTGTCTCAATATGCAGTTCAGGCTGGCCTTGAGCTCACTTTTGTAGCCCAGGTTGGTCTCAAACTCACACTGACCCTCCTGCCTCAGCCTCCAAAGTGTTGGGATTGCAGGTGTGAACCACCACACTCGGCTCTAGAGTTTTTAATTAAAGAATTCAATTCTTTTTTTCTTTTTTTTCTGGACCGGAGTTTGAACTCACGACCTTGCACTTCCCAGGCAGGCACTTGTGCCACAGAGCTATTTCCCTGGCTCTAAGACTTCAATTCTTGAACAACACTAGAGATTTTTAGTTTGTTTTGAGAAAAAAAAAAAATGAGTGTTCTAGACATGGACACCTAACAGTTCTACTAGACTCTCCCTTGTATATAAAGAAAAGCAATTTTAATTTCCAGTGGAAAATATACTTCAAAAGAATGGCGACACTTAATGTCTCTGATTTGCCTGATTCTTGTTACTACCAGTTGGTGGAGACTGGTGACAGTTAGGTAAGTTCACGTGAGATTGCAGGTGGGTATATCTTTTGTTGTTGTGCAAACTACTCTTGTTGTATAGCAACTTCCTCAAATACAAGATTTAGGAAATATATTCATTTTGTTTAATATTTATGCATGCCAGTACCTACTCTAAATTCAGTCTTACTGGAAATTGTTCTGGCAGAAACCTCATAATCCTGATAATTCTACCAGATTTAGGGCCCTTTATTCTCTGGGGTTAAGAAGGAAATGCCTGAATTCTGTCTAATATTAAATTCTACCGAATTTAATATTTTGATCATTGCCTTTCATTTACCTGGGGAGAAGAACGTTAGCCACATGGTTCTTTAAGCTAGACTGAAACTCCGAGACACACAGTAATGCTTATTTTTTTCTCCCCCACAGAGCATTTCCAGAGAACAGCATTTTCTACATAGTTTGTCAAAATGTCAATAGATTTAGCTTGTGTGACTCAAGGAACTTTTGACATCTTCAAGAATTCCTTGGACCTTTTTTCATCAGTAAGTTTAGTCCCAAAGCATTTCATTTATTTGGTGCTTTTTACATTATTTCATTGTATGTTTAGCCTCTTTCTTGGTCAGTTGCACATACTTGATATACTACTTTTTCCCAGTTGTGAGATCTCTTCTATTCTTCAATTCTCTATTGCCTTATTACTTTGTAATTTTCTTAGTTTCCATGCAGGACTTACAATTAAACTATCTTTCTATAGTTTACTGTAACATTACTATATCAAAAGAGAAAAGAATTCACTGGAATTAATTTTTGAGTCTCACATTATTAGTTTTAATAGTATATAAAAGTTACCTTTCCTTAGATGCCATTCAGAGTAAATTTAACATTTTTTCTCGAGGTTATAACATCTTGATGGAAACCTATATCAATTAGGAGACAAGAGATATGAGAACACCAGTTTAATCACGAAGCTAAGAGACAGTGTGATTGGATTTAAGAAATTCACTTCCAAACAATTTTAAGAACTTTAATAATTCTTTCCAGAAAGTACACTAGTTTTGCCTGCGTTATCTTTTTTATATCACTCCTATCTCAGGTGGTTTTCTTGGATTTGGTCCTTGATGTACTAACTGTATTTATTAGTCTAGGCTTCATTAAAGATATGAAGGGAGCTTCATATTCATAATTCATATGAATTAAAGGAACCTAGGAATCTTCATATTTTGCCTTTTTATCACCAAAAATACAGTCCGTACTCCATAAAAGTTAGTGTAGCACAGGTGGGCCAGGAGCTCCCCTCCATGAATACCATGCATGTCCTGTTTTTCTTTCCTATCCAGCTATGCAACAATTAAGTGACCATGATCACTGTGGGATAAGCAATACAAAGAGGGACATCAGCTCACATACCTAACCTTACTTTGCCATCTAAAACAAGTAAGCTTTATTGACCTGTGTACAAGAGTCTATTTTACTGTCAATTGTTCACCTAAAAATTATACCTTCTTCTTTCAACAAATGCTATCTTTAGATCTATAATTTGCCAAGATTCCTGAAACAATTGATGGGCTTTTCAGACTCATTCTTATGCATTTTCATAGTTTATCTATAAGAACTGGGATGCTCTGTAGTTCATTAATGATACAGTGATATAAATAATTTTATGATTAAGTATTCACCCGCATGCAGCTGGGACCATAATGTTTTAGGACTAGCTGAAAACTTCCCTTTACCAGTAATTCCATCTTTGATGGAACTTTACAAATATTTCTTCATAGAGCATAAGATCACTTGTGCTTGAAAAGCACCTCATGGCTAGAAGAATGATTTTTTACATGATATCATAAATCCTAATTGTTAATTTTATTATCTCTATTTTTCAAGTTAGGAAAGTAGGATTTGGAATGTTTGAGTAGCTTTTTATTCTTTATGTAGCTAATCGGTAAGTCAAAGTTTAACTTGTATCCTAGGCTGCTGACCCCGTGGCTCTTTCCAAATTCCCTCCTGGAGTTTCTGCATTCACCTGATGTGCTGGAGGCACTTAGGACAGCACTGTATCTTTTCCATTTCTAAGTAGACACTTGTGTTTGGAAGACTTAGAGTAGCTATTCCCTTCCTACACATAGAATATGCAGTAGGTCACTGGCATAAAGGACACCATAATTATGAACAGAAAGGTCTCCAAACAGTAAATATAGGCATGCAGGTTTCTCTACAAAGTTTCTTTACATCATCTGTATGTACCAGAATGTAAACATTTTTATTTACTTTTATTCAACTTCACAACTGGCTGTTTCTCTAGAACATTTGTTCTCCTTATCCATCTCTGTATATGTTAATATAAAATTTATATTTATGTGTTACATATATTTATATATACAATACATACCAATTTCATATTTAATGTTTCTATTCTAAACCAGCATTTTAATACTTTAAGGACATCTTGTGTTTTTCTAGTGTACTCAAATGTTCATAACCCTCATCAGCAAAAATCCTTCTTCCTTAGAAAAGCTGTTTCTAATGAAATCAAATTAGCGTGTACTGCTTGTTCTTTGAATGTTCGTTTATCTTTCACACATTCATTATTTATCATTCACTTAATGTATGATCTTTCAAGACTTTGAATACCTTAGATCATCTCCTTCCTTACATAATACTAATGTATGATTTATCAGTTTTGATGTCTTGATTGATTCTATATGCTTTCATCCTATGCATTAATTTGTAAAACTTAAATTTGATATTTATTTTTAAAGAAATTTCCACTAGGAACAAATCAGTTTTGAGTATGTGTTTTAAAGTTTGTGAATCTCACTGAGTTGTGTATTGAGTGTTTACTGATATGTATAAAGTCAGACATTAATCCATGGATTCTACAGATCCATAATAAACTCAAGGCTTGTGAAGGCACTTCTGCTGTGTTTTATAATTATGGATGATTCAATCCAACTCAAGAGGCAAGATATTCTCTCAAGCCTTCAAACACCTTGGGACAAGCTATAGCCAAATGATGTGCAAACAACGGCAACAACAGCAAGAACAGCAACAAGAAAACCTTTCATTTTTGAATGTCTTTGTATACACAAAGAGTAAAAAATATATTTAAATGGTTATTTCTATTTCTATCTTTTTTCTGAGCTGTATAATTTAATGTAACTTAAAGTGTGCTGAAATAGTAATGAAATCCAGGCCTCCAGGATGCATACAGATGCATAAATATGTACTTGTTCACTTTAAAAGCATGAAGTGTCCTTTGCTTCCTCTACCTGTTCCCTTTGTTCCAAATAACACAATCTAATTGTATTTAAATATAAATATTCGCATCCCTAAGGAACAGAGAAGCCAGAAGAAGGGGCAGTATGCTAAGAAAGGCATCAGTACCCTGAGGGATAATTTTTATCTCAGGAGGACTGACCTTTCAGAGAAAGCAAATTAAATTATCTTTCTCATCCTTTACTTTGCTGTGACATCATTAAAATGCATGTTTCATACCAATACTCATTGTTTTATATTCATAACCTTACACCAAAATTAATCAGTTGTCACTGGGACTTAACACATTTGTTAATGGTGCCTAGCCAAAATAAAAAGCAGTATTGTTACAAGTAAAGCAGCTTTCTGTGTACACTCTTGAGGAAAACAACAGAGAACTCACTGGTGGACACTGTGCGTTCCCCTCGCTTGTGGAGAGACGCAGAGTCCTCATTCTCTTCATTGAATTTTGACTTGGTTCTCCTGCTTTGATGGTTGACATGAAGTTTTGTGCCCTGAAAAGAGGAAAAACATTTTCTAATCTGATTAATGTAGCCTAGACACTACAAAAGCTTAATAAGTAGATAAATTAAACCAGTAATCCCTTATTAATCTCTATTTACAGATTGAGAGCAGAGTACTGGTGAAGATTTATTTATGAATAAATCAGAAATTGCAACCTTTGAAAAGCTTACAGTATTATAGAGCAAAAAATAATTAAGCAAGCCGGGCCTAGTGGTACATGCCTGCAATCCCAGCACTTGCAAGACTGAGGCAGGTGCGAGTTCAAGGCCAGCCTGGGCTACAAAAGTGAGGTTAAGGCCAGCCTGTACTGTATAGCAAGGCCCTGTCTCAAAAAGACAAAGAAGTAAGCAGTCCAGGACACTATATTTTATATATTCTGAAATGAAATAGCATTTTCTCTTTGGAAGGGTTCTGGGAAATGGAGGCTTTCCCAAGGCAGCCATCTAGGATTGGTCCTTCAAAGGCATGTAGAGCCTGCTCTGGTGTGAGTGCGAGCTACTCTAAAGAAGATGCAAGATCTACTGCAGACAGAACAGCAGAGATGAGGCCCGCAGCATTAGGCCCTGATTTGGTGATGTTCTGGAGACAGTTAAAACCAATGCACATTTTAAGGAAAGAGTAGGATCTAATCTACCTTGTATTTTAGAATGCTCTCTGAGTAGCGGAGAAACATTAGAAGACAACAAATATGTAGGATGGAAGGATCAGTTTACCACGTGTTCAGTACTTTACATGACGTAGCATGGTGGTGTGAATGAAGCCTAGGCAGGAGAAGGGGTTGAACTTAAGAAGAAAGATCTAATAGTACCTCTTGGCTGATGAGTTAGGAAAGGAGTCAGGGCAAGAGAAAGGTAGAGTATCTCCTATCTCCTTGTATTTTATAGTTTGTTAAAGAAAACCTGAATTCCAATTTTAACCTGTGCCATTTTAAAGTAAAGGCATTATAGAAGTAACTGCAAAGTGCAGTTACCTAAGTATTGTATAATATCTTTTACTAGCCACATGCCTGGCTCTTTATGCATCTTAAGATCACAAGAGTGTAAAAAGAATGCTGTGCTTAGCAATTATCTAAAACTACTAACAAATTATTCCACAAAGTGAATAATACTATGCCAGGAAAATGATAGTGATTACACATGAAGGTGTGAAAGCAAAATGATTAATTTATATAGAGTGATTTTTTCTTAAATAAGTGGATAAGAAAAAAAAAAAAAAAGAAAAAGAATCATTCTGTCATGATATTAGGAACCTGAACAGTAATAAGCATGTTTCATAATAACCCTAGGACATGGAGTATAGGGTCAATATTTGATCCCAATTAGTCAACAATTTTCTCTATATCATTAAGGAAAGTAAATTAGTAACTTAGGAAGTATTCACTATATGATATTAACTTCTAAAAGCAAAACAATGTTATGCTCTCACTTAGAACTAAAACAATTCTGTGTTTTTAGTACATTGATGAGATTACATTAATATTGGATTTTCTTCTTCAGACCTATTTGCTGGAAACAAGTAAAAATAGTAAAACAGTATCAAAATATTTAAATGACAAAGACGATACATATTCAAAGTGTATTGTATACTGATTTCCACTATCAAATGAATGAACGCATCTATCACTTCACAATTACACACAATTGTGTGTGTGTGTGTTTGTGCACATGTATATGACCATGAGCGACTATTTTAGCAAGTGTTGTGCATATGATGTATTATTAGGATGTATAATTATCAGGGTCTTAGAAATTATTCATCTCACAACTTAAAGTTCTTGCTCTTTGGCTGATAATTTATTTTCTATGCCCCTCCAACTGGTAACCACTGTTCTACCCTCAACTTCTATCAGTTATTCTTCCTGATTCCTCGTATAAGTGAAATCCTTATATCACTTTTTGTGGTTGGCCTATATTGTGTAGCATATCACAGCCAATGGCAGGATTTCCTTATTTCTTTACATCCAAAGAGTACTGCATCATATATTCAGTCATCCATGGATAGGCATGGAGGCTTTTTTTTCCCTCGATCTTGGGTTTTGTGAATAATGTTTTCAGGGATGAGAATGCAGACATCTCCTCAGTTTACTGACTACATTCGAATATTACTTAGACCCCCCAATAGGATTGCTGAATCATATGGTAGTACATTGTGCCTAATTTTTGAAAGAACCTAATATTTTCTAGGTACCATATCACAGTTTGACTATCTTCATTTGTACAAATGAATTTTTGCAGTTCTTTTTGTCAAAAACTTTCGAAACTTTTAACGTTGTTATTCCTTTTAAGTACAAGATATTCCATTTTTACTAACACTGTTTAAGAGACTTCCTTTTCTTCATTATTTATTCATTTACCTCTAGTCAAAAATTAATTGATTATATAATTAGACTATATGTCTAGGTTCTCAATTCTGTTCTATTGGTGTAGGCATTAAATTTTATGTCAGTACCCTACTGCTTTTGTTACCATAGCTTTGTAATTCAGACTGAAATCAGGGAACGTGATATTTCTTGCTTTTTTCTCCTTATATACCTTCTCTAGGCTATTCATGCTCTTATGTGTCCCATGTGGATTTTGGGGTTTCTTTTCTACTTTGGTAAAAAAATATCAGATTTGTGATAGAATTTGAACATGTGAATATTTCTTTTTTTTTAATATATATTTTAGGGAAGGGTATACAGTGTGTGCAGGGACTCACACTAGATCAGACTCATAGTGATACACCTGTGTACAGCTTCCCAAAAGCTGGGATTATAAGCACGTGCCACCATGCCCCATCTCAGTTGCCATCTCAACATGCCCCCAGGGTGGGGCAGGCATGGCAGGCCTAGGGATTGAACTCCTGGGTCCTGATCTTGCTTTCAGGTGCTTTAATCCACTGAGCTATTAGGCTGGCCCCGTATGGACATTTTAACAATATTAGTTCTTCATGTAGTGTACCATTGTAATTATTTGCAACCTCCTTAATTTCTTCAATATCTTGTAGGGCAGATTATTCATCTTCTTGTTTAAATTTATTCCTAAGTATATTCACATTTTATGTTATTGTTAATGGCATTATTTTAATTCATTTCTTGAAATAGTCCATTGTTAGTGCAATGCTATTGTGTAATGTATAATGTCAAAACTTTGTTCTTCTAGGATTCAAGAATAAAGGAAGAATGTCTACGTTTGCCACTTTCCAACATTGTCCTAGAAGTCTTAGCACAAGCAATTAGGTGAGAAAAAGTAAAACACAACTTTTAGAAGTAATAAATTGATTCAGTAAAATTATATTACATAAAATCATCATTCTAAAAATTAGTTTCTATTGTAACACTGATATTAACTTCTGGCTGACCCTGAGCCTTATACTCTATGTAAATTATTTTAGCTCTACTAAAACTTTTATTTCTTCTCACTGCAAAATGTAGCTATTTCTTATGGAGGGTGTGATTTATCAGTAAGATCTCATGCAGTATTGCTGTGCTGGGACTATGATTATTTTCCTTTGGTTTTCCAACCATCTAAAGACCATGCTACCATCTTTACATAATATTTGCATGTATTTTGTAAATATACCTCAGCTAGTTAACACTACATTCAACTAGGGGTGAGAAAAGTGACAACTTATCTTTACTATGTTTCTAAAGTTTTATTTGTGCCATTAATTTCAAACTTCCACTCAGAAAGCTAGAAATGAATTTGCTTTGAGTCACAACATTCCCAAGTGAACTCCAGGATTTTTGCTTGAGCCACACATATTCCTGGCATCCATCAGTGTTTGTACCTATGTTGAATGGGACTCTGAAACACAAGAAAGGACCTGACATGTCTATACCATGTAATACTTAAGTGACCATGTCTAGTGGATCAAATAATCCGAACACACTTGTACCAGAACACACTTGTGATTCTATTTTTACAAAATTTCCTATTGCCTCCTGTATTTTTTCTGAAGAGGAACCTTTCACCAGCCCATGTTTTCCTATGATTTTTTTGTTCTCTGATCAAACTTACTCCCAGGAAGAGGATTTTCTAATTTAGGTATGTAGTTCAGACTATGTAGTACAACTCTCTGGGAGATTTTATTTTAAGCCTTCTCCGTGTTTGTGAAATGGAAGGTGTTGTTCCCTGTAAAGTCACTAGCTAGCAGGTGGTATAGCTCATTGGGGAAATAGGAACGTGCTCCCCAGAGCCCTTTAAATGTTTTCGTAGAGCCACAGTCTCTTCTTCCTCTTTATAAAGCCACTGTAGATCTGAATAATGACTCAGTTCTTCTTTCCAGCTGTTAATATTGGCCACCCACAGAGTCTGAATTTAGAATCCAGTTGAAGCTTCGTCTTTCACTGTAGACAACAAAAACACATTTTCTGAGGCTTTGTGATGAGACTTGGACTCAAAATTTAGATTTTGGCCCACTTATTGCTATGGAAACTTCGGTGGGCTACTTGTGCCTCACCACTCTCTTTTCTAATATGTAGTGTGGTCCTTAACCCACAGGGTGCTATCAGCATCAAACGTGTGGATTTCCAGTTTAGCACAATACCCAGATTATAAAGAATTATTAGGAATCATTTTCCCTCTCCTTCATTGCAAGGCTAAACTTGTGAAATATGTCTGTGTTTTTCATCTAGTTTTTGTTGTCTCTATATTTGAAATACATAGGTGAGGTGTTCGTGAAGGTGTGGAACAAGAACAAAGGAGTGGCTTCATTTTATAAAGACTACAATATGTCACAGCCTTTCTAATAATTTTCAGTCTATACAACGATTATCAACTTGTCCCTTGTCCAAAGAAAGACATATATACACTATCAGCAAAGTCATGTAATTATCTTTCCAAATGTTCAGTAGCTTCTAGAGATTCCTAACTCTGGTCTACGTGGCTTTTTCCAGAGCAGTCCATTCTGTCCAAGCTCCTGTGTAGACTGCACACAGCAGAAAGCTGAACTGTGATGGATGTATAAATATGTCTACCACAGCACACATAGATATGCATAACCTTAGCTCTCTATGTTTCCCAAGAAAGACAGCACAAAATTAAAAACAAAAGTGCAGTAATTGTACTCATTCAGGAACAATAATCACCAGTTATCACAGTGTCAGAAAACAACTTAGGACTTTACCCTTAGGCCAGAAGAAACTTTGAAATGTTTTATGATGAAACAGGGTCAATGCTAACATTTTATCCCATGCATTATGAATATGAGGGGAACTAAGAAAGTCTTTATATGAGGATTTCATTTGAATTATACCTATCAGAACTATTTTGGGTTCAGGACTCATAGATGAAAGGAATTTAGAATGGCTGACTTAGTAGATGCAAAGTACTCAACTATTGGAAGCAAAGGTACAACCACACGAAAGTCCCATTGAGCCATTTTTCTGGTTCCATGTCTCTAACAAAATGTATGTGTGTTTTTCTGCACTCGTATATTCAAACACAAGCTCAAGTGTCAGAAGCGACCACATAGTCACAACAACCACGCAGTAAATATTTTTTTTTGTTAAGTTTACTTGTCCTTAATGGAATTAAGTCATTTAAATTTTTCATTACCTGAAAGCACAAAAAATACACATAGGCCCAGTTGGCAGTTATTTTATGTCTAGTGAGATCTACAGCCCAGGACAAAGAAGAGGAGTGCTGGTTTCTGGCAGCATCACAAGAGCGCACCATTCACACATGATACCTACACAAAGTGGGGAGAGTAGATGGTTATGGGTTGTAGTTTGTGTAATTTCAGTTTGGTAATGCAACTCTGAGATTTCCTTTAAGAAAAGGAGGAACACAATGTGTTAAAAATGTAGATAGAAAAATTACCTCTTCTCATCCACAAAGCTATGGATAACAATTTCCAAAATGAACCCATCTGAACTTTAGGCCACAATGATTCTTTCCACCCTTTTAGGTTTAGACATGAGATCTCAATCCATAGTTAAGAGAAAATTTACAGAATGCTTTGTTTGTATTTCAAAGCCAACTCTAAATATTAATTCTCTAAGCATATTTAATGTCTTTATAGGCAATAAGATATAATTCTGTTTGTAGTTTGCCCATTGTCCTATAGCCAAGGTCAAATTTCTAAAACTTTCCCAAGATAAATTTTCATGGGGTGAGGAAGGGCAGGGGGAAATGGAGTCTCTTTGCATTGGAAAGTAAGGGTACTGGAATGCCACTGGAATTTCCAACTTTGTGTATGAAATATCTTAAAGTCCAAGGTGCATGTATGGGGCCATACTATGGACACAGTGAGCATTTGAGTTTTTGTGATCAAGGACTCATTGATGCACTGCACTTTCTAGAGTAAACTTCCACATTCATGCAAGTCATATCTCCATACCAGTTCAACAGAGTGGAGAAGAGCCTCAGAAACGACTGAGGAATGAAGGCTCTAGCACATCAGCTCAGAACTGGAAGAGTGAAGTGTGTATGTAGGTCTGTGAAGCTGCTACTGAAAACCAGTGGTATCACAGCTTCTGCCTCGGGGCCGTAAACCCCTAAAGACGAATTTGCAAGGTAGTAAAAGGGGCATTACTGAGAAGGAAATGAGCAGAGAGGAGCTGTCTGCATATCAGGGAAAAAGTTTGTTGGAGTGGAAGCTATTAGGCAGCAGAATTACTTCCCAAGGGGGACAGTAGATTCTGTGACCCCATTATAGGGGCCATAAAGCCTAGCCGGATGGTCCAGTTCCCCAATATGCTACAGGGGAGGCTTCTTGGAGGCTCCTTGGAGACTTAGAAGGGGTAGAAGGAATGTGACTCCTTCCTTTCTTGCCATTTATGGTTTTAGTTTTGTGCCGAGATGAATACTGAAAGCAGAATGCCCCAGCCACCTGGGTTTGATACCAAGGTTAGATTTTAGAATTCTCTGTTACCTAATCGGGTGTTATCATCAGACTGTCTTTTCCTAAACCTTTGATACATTTAAGTGAAATGAAATCACTTCGTTGCTTTGGAAACAGTATCATTTGATGCATGCTTTAATCTGGAGAAATTTCCCCAAATATTTTTTAAACTGTGCATGTATGTCCTGTGGGGAGTCAGGTAGAAAATGAACCAGTTTGAACTGCAATTCATCTGTATGTTAACTGTTTTTATGCAGCCTATGTCCTGTGTGTGCATGCTAAATCTGAAGCATCGCTAATGGAATATTAATGTATTCCTATGAGAAGAACAGATTAAGGCTTGAAAGGAAACAAAAAAATAGAATAGAGTATAAAGGGAAGAACAAATAAAAGAAATTGGAACCAGTCGGATTGCAGGGTCTCAGCCACAACCCCCTGGGGGAAGGATAGGGGGAAAGAGAAGCAGTGCTTTCTCTTTATCTTTCCAGCAATTACTGGCAATTTGTTCTGGCCAGTAAAACTTCTGATATTATCATGGTTGCTGAGTAATTTATCATCAAAGTTTAATGTGAAAACAGGTGACTGTGTAATCACCAATCTAGGAACAGAAATAGAATCGTTATTATTTCTGCCTGAAGAGAGAGATTTTTTTTTTCTGTCAATTGACTTAACGGCCAAAAGGCTGTTCATCATATCACCATGAATTATAAAACCTCTATTAAATATTCATAAAAGTTTTGAAATGTGTGATAGAGATGAAAGCTGGGCTAATTTAAATACCTACCAGACCTGTCTTAATTACAGAGGTAAAATGAGATATAAAAATTATAGTGGCAGGAAAAAATACTTGAAACAGTTCATTCCATACATTATAGAAAATGCCTCTGCAAATGCCCATAGCCAAAGTCAGGTGCTGTGGTTTTCATCTCACTTAAAGAACTTCAGAATCCAGTTGGTCAACTCTTTCTTGCATAAGAAATGAAAGGGTGCATCTTGAAATTTGGGCCAATCGTGTTTTCTCTCTCTCTCTCTCTCTCTCTCTCTCTCTCTCTCTCTCTCTCTCTCTGCTTCCCTCCCTCCTTTCTTTCCCTCCCTCCTTTCTCTCCCTCGCTTTCCTTCCTCTCCCTTCTTTCCTTCCTACCTCCCCCTCTCTCCGTGCTTCCCTCTTTCTCTCCTCTTCCTCCCTCCCTCCTCTCTCTCTCCCGCTCCCCCTCTCATCTCCAAAATAAGTCTACCATTATGAAGTTTATATGTGACCAAGAAGAACAGAATAAAATTACCTTGAATATTTCATATGATTTGTGTCAATCTCATGTACTTGTAAAAATGTCACATTGAGTGATTTGGGTTGTTTTAAATTTTACTTAAGCTCAGGTCAGCAAGACAGCTCAGTGGGTGAAAACACCTGTTTAGGCAAGCTTAGGCAAGCACAAGGAATCTGTTCTATCCCCAGCACCACATGCCACCCCAGCCCTACTCCCTCAGGAATGGCTGAGCCAGTCAGAATCTCGCATAGTGGTGCTCATCCGCAATTCTAACACTGGGGAAGCTGAAAGAGGATTACAGTGAATCCAAGCTGTGTAGTGAGACCCTGAAATAATCAGACATTATTATTATTTTTTTGTTTGTTTTTACTTAAGCTTGGGTCCTCTTAATTTCCTTTGCCATCTTAAGAGAGACATTCTCATGAAGAGGGGGAATTTGACGAAAACCAATCAAAAGCAGCATGGTAACCAGGTTCCCAACTAGCCTCCAACATAACTCACTAGGCACAGGCAGGTTCCTTTCCTCTCTCATCGTCTAACACAAGTGCAGTTGGAGTTTTGACCTTCAGTCTTTAGGAAAATATGAAACTTGACATTAAGGGTTACAATAAATATGTGCACAGTTCGTTGGGACAAAGGTGGCATGTGTTTCTCTGTGATCTTCTGCTCTCAAATATGCTTTCTCTGAATACTGATGTTCTTGTGAGCACAAAGAACAAAAAAGAACAGAACACGTTGGGGCTATCAGTCTGTGTGTAATATCATGATAGACTCTCTGACTGGAAGTCAGGAGGTACCAGCTGGCTTGACCTTGAGCCATGTGCTTCACCTTGCCGAGTCCCAGGGCCGACATCTGCAAAGCGAGGGGATTAATTTGGTGGTAGCTAAAGACCCATCCAACTCTAAAATTCTGTGAGTCTACAATTATAAATAGGATGATAAGATGCTCTCTGGCTCTGAGGCCGCCACCCAGGAGAATGAATTCCAGTTTTAATTTCCTTTTTGGTGATAGGAAATCTGAAGACAGGCAAGGTTAAATGACCCACCCGGAGGCCCTGAGCAATCAGCAGTGGAATCGCAACCCTCAGCTATCAGCCCTGGCTCCTCGCTTCCAGTTACATCAGTGCACTGAGGCTGACTCATTGAGACTTTTTGTTAGCATCGTATTGGCTTATTCGTATTGACATCCTGGATGTTCCCATTGATTAGGTGGAAGTGTGCCATTTTTCCAAATATATACTACATGAGCACTGCTGTCTCAATCAAATTTAGACTTTTTAGTATGCATGTGTGATGTAGGTGTAGCACTATGTTCACTTAATTCTATTTAATGCCCTATTTAATATTAGCAATAATATTTGAAAAAATGAAATTAAAAATCTGGGAATAATGTCAGTCAAATCCAAGAAAGAAAAGTTGAGCTTGGGAATAAAAAAAAAAAAAAAAAAAAAAAAAAAAAAAAAAAAAAAAAAAAAAAAAAAAAAAAAAAAAAAAAAAAAAAAAAAAAAAAAAAAAAAAAAAAAAAAAAAAAAAAAAAAAAAAAAAAAAAAAAAAAAAAAAAAAAAAAAAAAAAACCAAAACAAAACAAAACAACAACAACAACAACAACAACAACAAAATAAACCCAAAACCAAACAAACAAACAAAACACCTCAAAATATTAGTTGGTAAAAAGTATGTATTTCTCTTTTCTTCCTATTCCTTCTCTTCCTTCGTCTCTTCCTGAAGTCAGTGAATTCATCAATTCTTCTAACTTTTGTTCGGATCAGTCAATAGCTTTCTGGGTGTTGCCTAAGCAGTTCTGATTACTTCCCTCAGCTGCGTACGTCCTGTCTTTTCAGGTGACTCTGTGTGGTGGGGTGCATGGCATAGCACCAGTACCAAAACTCAACTGAGAGAGACAGGTTCAAATGTAACGCTACTGCTACATGTACTGATTCTAAGCCAGTTGTCTTATAGAAGATGTAGATGTTGAAATACAAGTTGAGATTTAATTTCAGGTCATAGCGTTGTAAGGAGAAGAAAAAGGAAGAGAATGATGAACTCCTGTGAATGGAGAAAGACTGAAAACTTTCTAGGGTGTACTAGGATTGACTTTGTGATGATGACCGGTTTATACATTGGCTGAGAAGTCACTAAGAAGCATATTAAAATGATACAATAGTTGGTAAAAAGATGTATTTCTCGCTTCTCCTTTTGCCCTCCTTAACACCTGTGCATTCCGAATGTAGATATTATAGCACCATTTTGTTTTCCAGTCTTACTTAGTTGATCTACATGTGATCTCACAATGGTCTGAAAATTTCGCACAATAGTTCAATGAGATGAATTTTTATTTACACATGCGTACATACCTGAATAAGAATCTAGAACCCAGTACAGTGGCAGGAAGATAGAGGTTGTCCAATGCATGTCTTCTGATATATAGTGTTTAAGTTAATTCTTGCCTCATTAAAACACACACACACACACACACATACACACACACACATACACACACATACATACATACACACACACACATACACACACACACACACACTTCAAAACTTAGTGACTTAAAATAAATACATCTTTATTTCTTGGCATTGTGTTGGCTGATTGGACCCATGGTACCCTTCGCTCTGATCCTGGTGATGTCGCAGATCTGCAAGCACCTGCGCCCCAAAAGTTCTGGGTTTTTTAAGGTGAAGGATGTCTTGATGTATGATTAGCAACTAGTGCTGGCTGTCAGTTATTATGTATTCAAAATACAAATTGTAATTCCCATTTACCTGGACTTTGCATGTAATGTTAGCCTTTTGCAGCATGATAATGAGTTACTGAGAGCATTAGAATAGACGCTTTTATTTCTTCTTAGGTTCAGACTTTGAATTAGTAGAGTGCTGATTCCACCATACCACATTGGTTAAACCATGTTTCAAGCTCAACACGAATTTAAATGGGAAGGCACAAAAGATATAAGGAATAAGTCAGTTAAGTGTGCTAACATAATAACCGTAGACACCCGATAGGAAGATAAGCATGAGAAAATAGCAACAGCAGAGAGCATTGAGGCAAAATTTTAAAGGAACTACAGAATGACATTTGTGTAAGAGAGTAATGTGCATACCATAGACTGATAGACAGTATAGAAAATATGCCCTCTTACTCAATAGCATATCGGCTAAAAGTATAATTTTCTAAAAGTAGATTTCTCTGGAATGTTCTTGAATTGCCTGGATGACAAACAAATGATATCAAAAGCAAAAGAAGTATCTGGGTGTATTATTTCTTTGTAAATCTATTTGTGATCCATAAAAGTACACCACTTACCAATGCTAGAGTCAACATAATCTTTGCAGTACATATCTTCTTTGGCTCAGCTACATAGACATGATAATGTTATTTTAAAATAGCTTGAGATTTTTATATGAAGTGGCAGTTAAATAAACAAAGGATAAATTCACTAGGGAAAATGAGCTGTGCTTAATTAAAAAAATATTTTTCAGGGCCAGAAAAATTGTTCAGTGGTCTAAAGTGCCTGCTTGAGGAAAAATTATGCGACTACAGGGACCATGGTTCGATCTCCAGCACCACATGCTGCACCAGCGCTACCCCCAGGGCAACATGAGCTGGCATGAATCACTATCATCTGTATCTGTATGTGTATCTGTTTGTGTATCTCTCTCTCTCTCTCTCTCTCTCTCTCTCTCTCTCTCTTTATATATATATATATATATATAGAGAGAGAGAGAGATAGATAGATATAGATATAGATATAGATATAGATACATATCTGTACTTTAATTAGGCTGTTCTTCTGTGAAATAGGTTTTGTATGGTAGTAAGCCTACTTTTTTGGCATTCTTTCAATGCATTCCGATAGTAACCATTTCATTAAATTATGCCCATATCTGTTTTAAGTTGACTGAGTAAACATATAGGATAGCCTGGATTCAAATACCAACTTTTGAAGAGATTTTAATCAGAATTCAAAAGAAAATGTCACTGTGCTTATTTTTAAGTTTTACAAAAGGACTAGAAGCAACAATGATAGTATTATTAATATTTAGTGCCTGTGTAACAAAAGTTAAAAAATGAAGGCAAATAGAAGAGAAATAAGAAACAACAGCAAATAAAGTTGTTGAAAGGTTTTAACTCCTCATAAAGTACACATGTTCTTCCAAATAAAGATCATATCCATATGAAAAGAAAAGCATAGCTTGTAGGAAAACAATCTACATTTCAGTTGAGGAGTTCGATATTTTATTTGCATGACACCAAGGAACCAGCTTTTGTAGCTACTGCTTATATTTCCTAATAAATTTACAACTATTTTTCTTTTAAGTTCACTCTAAAAGGGCTTGAGTGAATGCCCTGTTCTTACAGCACTCAGGACAGGAAAGACCAAACTCCACGTGGAAAAGTTATGTTCATGCAACTGCACTGTTCACTGGTAGCCCAACTCTACTGTGATGATGGACGTGTAGCTAATGCATTATATGCAATAGTTCTCAAAGACGTAGCAGTGACTGTATGCAGAATTCGATATAAAAATAGACTTGAAAAATGCATTTAGCAACCAGTTGCTAATTATTTTTTTCTAAATAAAAATAGCTTCACTGGCCAGGGAGATAGCTCAGTAACATAAGCACCTGCCTGCCAAGCACAAGGTCATGAGTACCACCAAAAAAAAAAAAAAGAATAACTTCACTGTTCTTTTCACTGTTATAAAATTCAACTTTTCAGGCTGAGGAGATAACTTGGCAGTCTGCAAGCCAGTTTGGCAGCACAAGAACCCAACTTTGAACCCCAGTACTGCATGCTGTGCTTCCCCAAAGGTCTGCAGCTGTGCTGTGCCAGCCACTGAAACCAGACATTGTGGTACATGCACGCCTGTAATGGCAGTACTAGGGAAGCTGAGATAGGAGGATCACTGAGTCAAACTTGCGGCACAGTGAGACTCTGTAACAAATAAATCAATGCATAAACAAACAAAGGTTTAAATAAATAAACAACTAAAATTCAACTCTCAAGAAAGTAGTTTCTGTTCATATGAAGACATGTCTTCTTACTTAGATAACTCCTTTTGAGTATCTGAAATTACTCAGTAATGGCAGTTTCTCATCTCTGAGTCAAACTTTTATTTTTTTTTTCTCTATACTTCTAAAACATGTACAAGGATCAGGTTGCCTGGTTTCTGTACACAGTAGTTCCAGGGTCTACCTTGAAATGGTAACTATGTTCATTTTATTGTAGAAATGAGGAGCAGAGGGCTCAGAACAGCAAAGTGCCTGAATTCGTGGTCATTCATTTTAACTACTTACTATCTCTTCAAGAGACTATTATCAGAATCACTCAGGCCTGGAAGCCCAGACCCAACCTAAATGCTACAACCCAACCCATCCAGTCATGTACTTGGCACAACAGCTGGTTTAAGCTGCACAACTATCCCGATCAATACTAAATACAAGATAAAGAATGAAGATCTGTGGACTTCCATTACTTGCCCAGCACCACAAACATACTAATAGTCAACTTTTCTTTTAAATTTTTGATTTTCAAGTTGTTTCTTCTAATATCAATTCAAATTCACTCTGTAGTGATTTTTATCTTAACGTTTTTATTTAAAAAAATACAAAATAGTGATAAAATGTCTCAAAAATACAATACAATAAATATACCATAGGAATTCAACAATAGTTGCTGTATTATACAATGTTATCTTCAAATTACTTGCTCAGACTGCCAAATATAAATGTGAATGATTCTGTAGACCTTGTACTAAAATACAAAAGATAAAAAAGTGAAAGACCTGTTTACAGAAAAATGAAGCAATAGTAGAGAAATTATAATAAATCCAAAAGAGAAAATAATCAGAGCAATAAATAGAAAGCATCAACTGCTCCTTTCAAAAGACCTGCAGAAATCAACTATACAATTATCTAAATTATTCTTCACATATTCCTAAACATACGCTCCCCTTCTTTCATTCCCCTCATCCCAGTTTTCCCTTATCACTGAACAGTTTCTTTCCCTTTCACAGTATCTGTTGTATTTTTTAGATTTTCATTACTCTTTTTGCTGTATCTATTTGTCTACAAAAGACACAAATTGATCTATTTTTTACAGATGAATAATACCCCAATGTGTAAAAATACCATATCTTTTTTTTGTCCATTCCTCATTTGACTTAATTTGGATAGTTTCCAAGAATTGTCTATGACAAAGGATGCTGCTATATACATGGGTGCACAAAGGCTACTGTAGTTTTATGATTTCAGAAGGGAAAGAGCTGGCCTGAATGAGACGTGTAAGCCTAGCATTTTGAAAAATCTCCATACTGATTTCCATAATAGTTATACCAACCTACATTCCCACGAATAGTGGAGAATGGTGCCTTTTTTGTTAGTCCCTCCAGCCTTTGTAATTGATTGACTTCTTAGTAACCATTCTTTCTGGTATAGGATGGCATCACGGCATTGTTTTAATTTTTATTTCTTGAATTGCTAATGATGTTGAACATTTTTTATATGTTTACTTGCCATTTGTATCTTCTCACTTGTGAAGTACAGATTCATCTCAAATGCCTGTTTTTAGATTGAGTCCTTGAATTTTCAAGGCCTGTTTTTTTTTTTGTTGCTTTTTGTTTGTTTTTACTATTGTATATGTTCTAAGCAGACACAAGTCTTTTCTGACAGACATCTTGTTCTAGTTTTCTCCCACTTAATGCGTTTTCTTTGTACTCTGTTGGCTATTTCTTTTGACAATCAGAAATCTTTTTAAAAAATGAGATACCAATTGTTCATTCTTTGAGATATTCTCATCCAGCTAGATTTTTTTTCATGAACTTTTTACTTAAGTCCTTAAGATTTCTACCTACCTATTGTTCCAGAATATTTAGTCTGTCGGTTTTAATATTTAAAACTTTGGTCCATTTTGAATGTTGTTTTGTCCATTGTGATAGACATAGTTATATTTTAAGCATTTGGCATATAGAAAGCCAGTATTTCCAGCACCATTTATTGAAGAACCTATATTTCCCAATGAACATATTTGCCTCCTTGGTCAAAGCTTGAGTGTGTTTGTAGTCTGTCTATATCCTCTAATCTGTTCCATTTTTCCTGAGGTCTGTTTTTATGCCAGTGTCATGCTGATTTTATCACAGTACTTTTGTAGTATAATTTCCAGCCATGGATTGTGATGTTTCTTGCCTTCCATCTCTTGTTCAGGATTGCTTTTGCTAGGTCTCTTCTGATTGTAGATAAATTTTAGGATTTTTTTTTTCTAGTTCTTTGAGGTACATAATGGCATTTTCATTGGAATTACATTGAATTCATATAACAATTTTGGGAGCAGAGTCATTTTCACAATGTTGGCTCTATCTACCCAGGAGTAAGGAATATCTTTTCATTTTCTGAAATGTTCATTCTCTTTCTTTCAGAGTGTTATGGTTTATGTTTAGTTGTCCCTACAAAGCCTATGCAATCATGGGGCAGGGACTTCTAGAGTTTGAGACTTGATTCATGATCCCTGAGATTATGTATTCTAGTATTGATGGGATTATGGGTCTGAGTACTTCTAGTACTATGGGTGCAACCTAAGGCAGATAGGCTGAGGTAGACAGCCTGAATGTAATATAAAAAAAGACAGAGAGACAGACTCATGCTGTTGCTCTCTACTCCCCTGGTTGTCGGTTGCCTCTGTTGCAATTGTTGCTGTTCTGCCGCCATGAACTGGATGCTACTTGCCCTATTTTACTCAGCCTTGGGCCAGCCAAATATGGACTGAAGCCTCCACAAACTGTCAGCTAAATAAACCTTACCTTCCTTCATTTTGGGTGTTGGGTATTTGTCCCAGCAACAAGTAAAGAGTAACTAAGACAAAATTTGGTACCAGAGAAGTGGGATCACTGCTGTGACTAAGCTGACCATGTGGATTACAAGCTTTTGGGAATGGATAGGAAAGGTTCAGAGATGTTGACTAGAGGATATTCTGGCCAGAGCTCAGACCAAAAGACTGGCTTGAAGCCTCAGTATAAAGAATGGCTTAAGTGGACAGGTTGGAAAGGTTTGGAGAGGTCATCTACTTTTGAAGAACTGGAAAAGCTTCGGCTGTTCTACAGGGGAGATTCTCAGCAGAACTTAGACTAAAAGACTGACAGAAGGCCTGTCTGTAAAGACTAGGATGAGTATGTTGCTACTAGGAAAAAGTACAGCGTTGGTTGTTGGACTCCAGATGTTTTGAGTTATGGATTGGATGAAAGTCTGTCAGAATTTCACTCGTGCCCAGAGACTTTGCCTAAGACTGAGATTAAGCCTGGTGGAGTGATTAATCTTTCAAGAGATAATTCAAAGCAGCAATCAACTGGGGCGGTGGCCTGGTTGTTACTGGTCACTTTTAGTGAGCTTTATGTTGAAAATCAAGACAAAGGGCTAAGAAGGATGATTTAAAATATTGTGAGTTTGGCCAGAAAGGAAACACCAGGAAAGTTTTGGACTGTAAAGATGGAGCTGAGAGGATCTCCATGCTGAGAAGGAACCAGAGAATCATGATTTTTTCTTATTATTTTATATTATTTCCACTTTTTAGTTTTGGATATAATATTCCTTTTTCTTACCTATCTATATCCAATCTTTTTTTTTTTTTTTTTTTTTTTTTTTTTTTTTTTTTTTTTTTTTTTTTTTTTTTTTTTTGTCTTTTTTGAGACAGGGTCTCGCTATGCAGTTGAGGCTGGCCTTGAGCTCACTTTTGTAGCCCAGGCTGGTCTCAAACTTGCACCAATCCTCCTACCTCCACCTCGCAAATGCTGGGATTACAGGTGTGCGCCACCACACCCGGCTTATAAAAAAATCCTTAATTACAATGCATGGAACGCAGAGCTAGATTGGTGAGAGGAGCTTTAGGAGGCTTAGATTCAATAGCCTCCAACATCACAAGCTTCACTGGTGGCCCACTGCAATTGCAAAACCTTTGACTGTGTAGGTATCTGCTTCCTCTTAGTCCAAAGAGAAGTATACTCTTTTCCTTTTTTTTTTTATTTTTCTAAGCAACATCAATAGGGAGGTGGGTCATGCCCACACACTGTACTCTGTAGAATGATTTTGAGGACAATGTGCAATATGTCAACTTTCAAAGAAAAGAAAGGGGAAAAGAAAAAAAAAGTAATGTGGATTTAGAAAGGTTAATGTTTAATTGTTTGATCAATCTTATACACCTATATGTATTAATCTAAACTGATCTGATGATGAAAATATGTAATATAACCATTGTTAAATTTAAACAATAAAAAATGGAAAAAATATATCCAATCTTATATCTATTCTTAATTCACAACAGTCCCTCATATTTTTTTTTTAGAAATTAGAAGCACAACCAACAGATATCTCTTCAACTTCCAGAAGCTAAATATCTCAAGTATGTGGATTTACACCAATACTCATCAACTGTTGTACTAGGTGAGTAATGTGCTTGTGTCCACTGGCTAAAGTAAATGTTACCTTACGTTTTTCCTTCCTTTTAAATAAGATTCCTTAACTTTTTAATATCACTGTACAAGATTTCTCATTTTTCAGTCCATTCTGTTTGCCCTTAAACTTTCACCTCAGTCAAAGTCAACCGGGCAAGGACACAGTGCATGTCTCTATCATTGTTTATACTATGATCACATTTTTCCATCATCAGCCACTCCTTGGTGACATTAAAATAACCTAGACACTTCTAACTCTACCACACCTACCTCTTGCTTGGTTTTTCATTTATTGTCTAACTTCAAAATGTTGAAGTGCTTCAGGGCTCTACTATTCTTTTAAAAACATAATTCTAGCCATTTTTATTGATATTTCTTGAACAAGTACTCTAGTTACACTATAAAGAAAATAGCATATCTTCTATGTATCTGTACATCCAACATCTACTCCCAGGAGCTTCTAATTGAAAATCTTCTGACCATTGTTCCTAGTAATTTCTTTCATATTTTTAACACTTTGAAGGACCTCAACATACTAATTTTATTTATTTTTATGTATGCATTTATGTTTAATTCATTGAATGTAGATATTCTACTGCCTCATCCAATATCTCTATTCACTGCTTTCTATCTGTCTCAAAAGAAGTATATTGAGTATTTTGGTTGAGTCCCTTTTACCATTTAATTCACTGTCATGTTTGAGCACTGGTAAATCAATTTTTATTCTAATATTCTGGTTTTTTTTTTTTTTT
>PVJA010006165.1:0-74771 GCA_004027025.1 Myocastor coypus
GGCTTATCATCACTGGCTTTCTGAGTATCAAATATCTTTGACTTAGCTTGTAAATGATATTTTCTGACCATCATTGATATTCTAATAACTTTCCATACAATGTGATATAAGCAGTTACACAATTTTGACACAGATATTTGGAAATTCAAGGAAATACAAAACTGTAGCCTGTCAAGAATATGGTTTTTGGCCCAGTCTCAGAGGTTTTTATTATTTTTATTTTTTATGTATTTGGTATAGGGTGTACAGAGTGTCACTATGTAGATTGGACTCGTGATTCTAGATTGGACTTATAATGATTCTCTTCTTTTCAGCTTCCCAAGAGCTGGAATTACAGGTACGTGCCACCATGCTCAGACTCCATCACTGATTCAGAGCATTGTGGGGGCAGGGCCAGCACAGCAGGCTGGGGATTGAACCCCGGCCACTGCGCTCTCCCTAAGCAGGTGCTTTAGTCCCCTGATCTATTTGGGCAGCCCTAGGGATTTTTAAAAATAATGTTAAAGAGTGTATTTCTTCTAGGACCAGTGGCGAATGCACAGTTCAAATATCTGCTATTCAGTAAATTAGTGAGTCATCTTTACTTTTTTTTCCCAGGCTGTAATCCAAAAACACTTGTCATCATTTTAAAATGAGGAGGATGTCAGCTTGGGATTGCATTCTACCCCTTTTCCCACATCAGTTAAGTGCATGCAAGTCCAGCATCTGCTGGTGCTGAGTTAGCTGATTAAAATCAAAATCTACCAATCACTACACAAGGGGCAAATACCTCTGTCATGTAGTCATAAAGCTTTGCTTTGGTAACATCTTTATAGCAGATGTGTGGACAAGTGATGTGATGTTTCCTCGTTTCTTACAAGACTGCTGTGTTGGCTAAATGGGGCAAAATGTTTAGGTGCTCAACGCTGCAGGCGGAACACAGTGAATTTGTTGTAATAGATAACATTTATTGTTGAGAAACATTAGAACAACTCTTACCTTCACAATCTTCACCCAGCTTCACCAAAACACACAGGCACATGTGCATGTGCCTGCACACACACACGTGCAGGAATTAGAGTTACATTTTAGTGTAGAACTAAACACATTAGTTGAGATCTCAGGTTGAAAAAATAAAAGGATCAATTACATCATGGTTTGGGATCCATCAAGGAAGAAAACCCATCAGTAACCAGACAAGATTTATAACAAGTCATGGCTTTGCTTAAGAAAAGTCTTTGGCCTTCTACTTTATTTCTCAGGAGATGGACACAGTGCACAGAGAGGTTATATATCAATGCAAGGTAACACACAAGTAGAAGAAGTTGGAATTGAGTTCATATCTTTTGACTTCAGGATATTGACTAATCCTCCTAGCACATGGATCTTAGATCATTACCATCATTATCCATTTATTTAACTTTTCCTTGATTATGACTTGTTGAATACAATTCAATATTCTTTTGTGTTATGTATTTAGTATAGGGTCTCACTACGCAGCTTGGACTCATAGTGATTCTTCTGTCTCAGCCTCCCCAGCCCTGGGATTATAGGCATGCACCACCACACGCATACTTGGTGGCTGGCTCAGTGCACCCAGGGGTGGGGCTTGCATGGCACGTGGTGCCTGGGATCATACCCAGTTCCTGCACTTGTCTAACCAGGTGCTTAGTCTGCTGAGCTTGGCCAAATTCAATATTTTTAAACTGCAGTAAAAGTTCTTCATAATCCATTTCCAAGTTTTCTTACCAGGTTGCCTACTACCTTCTGTCCAAGCAACCAAAATCCAATCAAACTCAATTAGGTAAATTCTGCATCACAACACTTTCAATATCTGTATTCACTAATTTCTTTCAGCTTGAGGTCTTTCATTTTCCTCACCTAACCAAATCAGGACCGTGTTCCACATTCTAACCACTTGTCACTTTCTGCAACAAAACACCAAATCTATCAAAATGGAAGTCGTCATAGCTTATATCTGCAAGTCATCTAAATGCATGCACACGGAGCCAAGAATTGTGGAAGGTGACTGGATTATGGGGCTACTATAGCTGGCTTAGTGTCAGGAAGTGTAATCTGACTGGAAGGAGCAAGTCAGCAGAGGTGTGACTTGGAAGAGTTTCTCTCCCTCTCTGGCTTCACCTTTCCCTCTGTCTACTTCCTACTTTGATTAACTCAGCAATACTGATCAGACTGAAGCATGAACCCTCTCTCTGTCCCTCTCCTGTCCTGTCCCTCTACATCTCAAGTTTCAGGTGTTGGATGTTGTGTCTCAGCAACAAGAAAGTGACTATGAAAGAGGTGACCTAAAGTGACCCAAATCCCTATGTATGAGTTCTTCAAGTTGTTCAGTATTTAGCATACTTTTACATTCCTAAGATTCCAAATATACTCCTCTGTTTCTTCATTGCCATTTCCTTATGGGCAAAGATTACATGTCAATCATTTCTACATGCCTATGCCATATACATTATAGATGACAAAGAATCAGATTTTGAAGGAATGAAAGAAAGAATGAATGCTCACTTGGATTTCCATTGTCATATCTAAGTTCTGTCAGTGAGGAAGGTTCACTTATAAAGATATTTTTGTTTCATATTACACTTTCAAAAATCTCAGCTCTACTACATAGCAGGATACTGTGCTATTTGCATTCTGTCAAAGATTTGAGTACTGGAAGTTCAGCAAAGGACTTATCTGGAAAACCATACCAGGAATGAAATCAGCAGAATAGATTAAAGGTGAGAGTTAAACTGCGATGGAGTCACAAAAAAGGCCTCCTTAGCTTTAGGATGGTCCTTCAGTGTTGCAGTAAGGAGCTGGGTATGGTGGGGTACACCTGTGACCGCAGCACTTTGGGGACTGATACAGGAAGATTGCTGTAAGTTGGAGGCCAGCCTGAGCTACAAGATAAGTTGAAGATCAGCCTGAGCTGTCTCAAAAAGTCGAAAAGACAGAGTTAAAGTAAGAAGGTCTGCACGTGTACCTTGCCAAGTAAAATACCTTCAGTCCTTGTGATAGTGCTGCACTCAGGAGGCAGAACATCCTTGAGCAAGACGGTTCCCTTTGACGGGCATAACTCAAAGCTAAGCTCCTTACCTTGTCCTTGCAGCTGTATCACATACTGTGGCGGGTCACTGAAGTGATGGTAAATGTGACCATTAATGCTTCCACACATTTAATCTATGCCTTGAGGGCGCAGTGGCATATATAGAGCTTTAATTTGGAGGTTATCTTGAATGATGGTACCTGTTTTTACAGTGTATCCTCTTCAAGTTGGAGCCTAGTTAGGACTTTAGCAGAACAGCCCTAGCTGCTTCCAGGTGATGCAGAGCTGAGAGGAGTAGCGGATTCCATGATCACAAGCCCACCACTACACTTCCTTCTTGTATAGTGGGTTTCTTGATCTGATGTGACATGTAGGATCCCCTATGTGTACCAGATGCTCTCAAGATTTTGAATACTCAGGGTTGTGAAGACATCCACCTACCTACCTACCACTTGGCTATACACGAGAGCTGAGGGAGATACTAGTACAACATTAATGGATGACACTGGATTCTGGGGTTAATATTTCATCTTCTGAAGAGCTTCATAATTTGATACTCTCCTCTTTCTCTTTCAACGGAATCCAACACTTTTATGTGCCTTTCCCTAAGACTGATATGGTAAATTTTCCATTACTTTTTTGAGACAAGGTCTCACTATGTAGTTGTATCGCTACACACGTGTAACTTTTATTATGCTATCTATACCAGTTTCTGTAATGGTTATACTGGTTTCTATCCCTATCAACAGTGAAGGGATGTCTCTCCTTATTCCCATCTTTGCTAACTATCATTATTTTTGTATTCACTATGTAGTTGAGGCTGCCTTTGAGCTTGCTGTATAGCCCAGGCTGACCTCAAACTCATGGAAATCTTTCTGTCTCAGCTTCCCGAGTGCTGGGATTACAGGCATGCACCACTACACTCAGATCATTTGTTGATTCTTGGTGAAAATTGTGTGTGTGTGTGTGTGTGTGTGTGTGTGTGTGTGTGTGTGTGTGTGTGTGTGTAATTGGAGTTCTGCTCAGAGTCCTTGCCTATTCCTATGATTTCTGGTAATTTACCTATTTTGTCTTCAGTTGGTTCATTGTTTCTGTTTCAATGTTTAGATCTTTGATACATTTTAATTTTAGTGTACTATATGGTGAGAGATATGGGCCTAAGTTCAATAAGTTTAATCTTCAGTATGTGGAAAGTTAATTTTTCTAGCACCATTTATTAAAGAGATTATCTTTAAGCCAGTGAGGGTGATTGGCTATGTTGGATTTTAGTGTTCCCCTAATTTTCATGGTTGTTCTGGGTTTTGAGAATCATTCCCACACATCTGCAACCCCTGGTGAAATGATGGAGATATTGCTTGGAAGACTGTACATCACCCTACCATTTTTCTCTTTCCTGGAAAACTACAGTCTAATCTGTGCCTGGAGCTTTAGGGGACTCAAGCTCCACCCACTCCTCCTCTAGTTGGCAAACTTAGAAGCTGATGCTCCTCCCTCGGCTGTTCTGCAGTCAAGGCTGGAGATGACAAGCAGCAGCTGTTGGGGAACCTTTCCATTCCTTTCACCTCTGCAGCTGCTCTGCTCTTCCTTTTCCCTTGGGGGCAGGGCTCTCATCTTACTCTATGGCCTATGTACTACTCATCCCACCAGAGCCCCTGTAGGGAGCCAGGCTTAGCTGCCTTGTGGGCATGGGGTTTCATTGCTCTTGGGAAAGCTGCTCTTTGAGCCAAGGTGTGTCACCACATGCACCTTTCCTCACCCAGTCATTCTGTTGGGACATCTCCTTGGCCTCTGCTGTGCCTTCTGTCCAGGTGCCCCACATTCCCCACCTCACATCCTCTTCCCTCCTTGCGCAGCTCTATAAACATTGTTACACATATGTAACTTTTATTATGCTGTCTATACCAGTTTCCGTAATGGTTCTGCTGTTTCACATCCTGATCAACAGTGTAGGGATGTCTCTACTCATCTGCCCATACTTGCCAGGTGTCATTTTTGTATTCCTGATAACAGCCATTCTGACTGAATGAGATGGAATCTCAGTGTGGTTTTGATTGGCCTTTATCTAATGACTATGTGGAATCTTTGTATTTCTAATGGTCATTTTTTTGTTTCAATTCATTTTTTCATTAATGTATTGGACTATTTGGCTTTTTTGGTGTTCTTTCAGTTCTTAATATATTCCAGATCAGTGGTTCTCAACCTTTCTAATGCCGCGATCCCGCAATACAGTTCCTTATGTTGTGGTGACCCCAAATCCCAAAATAATTTTGGTGGCTACTTCAAAACTGTAATTTTGCTACAGTTATGATTCGGAATGGCTTTAGGTGACCCCTGTGTTTTGGTCGTTCGACCCCCGCCTGGGTCATGACCCACAGGTTGAGAACCGCTGTTCTAGGTATTGATCCTTATTGGAAGAGTAACTAGCAAAGATTTTCTCTATTGATTGTTCCCTTTGCTATGCAGAAAATTTTAACTTTGATTGATTGATTGATTGATTTGATACAGGGCCTCACTATGCAGCTTGGATTTGTAGTGATCCTCCTATTTTCAGCCTCCCCAGTTCTAGGATTACAGGCATACACTTCCATGCCTGGTTCAGTGGCCAGCTCAACGTGCCCAGCGGCAGGGCCAATGTGGCATGTGGTGCTGGAGATTGAACCCAGTCCCTGTGCTTGTCTAAGAAAGTGCTTAGTCTGCTGATCTATCTCACTGGCCTTAATATGATAGAGTTATATTTGCTGTAGGATCAACTGTTTCTAAAAGTTCTAGGTATTTAATCATGATCATGTACTGTACTGTACACCTATAATTATTTATGTGTATAGCCATCTGTGTCTATATTAAGATTATGCCTACAATTCTATTTTTTTATAGTATTATCTTTCACTTTTCCATTTTATTGCTTCTCATACTTTCTAAAGGTGATTGGTATAGAATTAGTGATGTTTTTATTTTTAATGGTGTTTTTTCTCCTTACATAATGTTTCCTCTAATTTGCTGGGTCTACCACTGCCTCTGCCATCTGTGTGTTTAATCTCTATATCTCTCTATTTTCTGTAAAATACTTTTTCATCTACTCATTTTTGAGCTTTGTGTTACATTTCTATAGCTGCAGTTTTGTATTTTCTAATGTTCTACGTAAAATGAATTACATGGCCTACAGTCTTTCATATCTCCCTTTTGTTCATTTAGTGTGATATATTTGAGATTTACCCAGTTGGGGGGGGTCATTCACAGTTTGTTCATTTGTGTCACTGAGTCATGTCCCATGGTATTCATTTGACAAGTGTTGTCCCAGATTTGGTCAGGAGTCTTTTTCAAAACATCTTCATCATTCTTTGATCATTTCCTTTCTTTCTGACACAATATGATGTTTTAGATTCGTCCTGTACTTCCTCTGACTCAGCTCTGCATTTTTAACCTAAAAGTCACCTCAAATTTTTTTATTTTATTTTATTTTTTTAAAGAAAGTACAAATTAGAGTTAAAACAGAAAAAATTACAAATGATATGTAATTTCACTTAACAAAGTAATATGAAGTTCACAGTCTTTGTTGTGACAAACTGTGTTGTCTTCCAACCAGTTGTTCATATTACCAGATAAATGTATGCATAATTGGAAGGAGAAAGAAAAAAAGAAAGAAATGAATGAGAAATTAAAAAGAGAAAAAAATACAACTGAAAAAATGAAGCAAACATTATCTGCTCATTTACATAGACTCAAAATTGTAATTTTCTTGTGTTAGAAACTATTTTTTAAAACCCTACAACTTCAATATATTCAAGAATAAACAATACTGAGAGCCACAGGTATTCTTAAAATCTGAGGAGAAGTTTTGTTGTTGTGGTGGTGGTGGTGGTGATTTCTTTAATATGTGCCTAGAACCTATAATAAGCCAGACATTTTCTTTGCTATTTACCTCTTCGTGTATGTTTTTATTTGCTTTTACCCAGAAATGTACTATTAAATATTTACTAATGACCATGTGAGAAGAATTTGATTTGTAGTCTAGCAGCTTTTTATGATGGACATACTTCCAGCTGTGATACATTAAAAGTCACAAAGTGGGCTGGGAAGATAGCTCAGCAGTCTAGACACCTGCCTATAAAGCCTAAGAACCTGGGTTCGATCCTTGGTACCTATGCATCCCAGTCTCAGAACCTTGGGCACACTATGTTGGCCACTGAAACTGGGTGTGGTGGTATACACCTGTAATCCCAGCACTTGGGAGCTGAGACAGGAGGATCAGTGCAAGTTCAAGCTGCATAGCAAGACCCTGTACCAGACAGATAGATAGATAGATAGATAGATACATACATACATACATACATACATACATACATACATACATAATTTTAAAAATTTTAAAAAGCCACCAACATAAAGCTGATTAGTTTTAAAAGCTTAAGAGGGCCCGGTGGGTTGGCTCAGTGGTCTAAAGCGCCTGCTTGGGAAAGCCTGGGCAGCTTCAGGGACTGCGGTTCGATTCCCAGCACCACATGCTGCACCAGCCCTGCCCTGGGGGCGGACTGAGCCGGCCATAAAAATGAGTGAATAAACAAACAAAGGTTCTGAAACAAGAAAAAAAATTAAAATTAAAATTAAAAAAATAAAATAAAAAGCTTAAGAACTTAGTTTCACAAGCAAGCCAATACTTCTAACCTAGATCTATGTGAGTAAGAATCTTTGCATATTTGTTCTGCATAATACCATGACTTAGATCAGGCCCCTCCTTTCTATGGATGGAACTTCTTGGTCACAGAATTCTATGAATGCTCAAAGAATATTACAGTTTCAGTACTCATGTTCTTCAAAAAATTATTTGTCTTGCTTTATTCTCAGCCTCAGAATATTTTGTATTCTTCCACTGATTTACCAGTCTGTGTGTGTGTGTGTGTGTGTGTGTGTGTGTGTGTGTGTATTCCCATACTAGATCTATGTCACAGGCATTTCAGGATTTATGTCTGTCATATTGCTTGAAATGGATATATCTGGTTAACTTTCTCATGAGATGCTTATCAATAGAAAACATAATTATGTGTTTTAGGCAACAATTTAGAAAAGATTTTATTTAACAATCAAATATTTGGAAATACTATATATATATATATATATATATATATATATATATATATATATTGCTAATTGAGTATTCCCCAAAATGCAAAATGAAATCATTTGTACCTAGCACCATACTCAAAATAAAAGCACTTTTAAAAGATCAACTGTTTTTATGTCTCTAATAATCATTTTACTCCCTGGTGAGACACAACCTCTGATTCCCACGTACTGAGGGAGAGATTTAATTTGGCTCATGGATCAGGGGGTTCAGTCTTTAGCTGGATGGCTCCAAGAAAGGAACATGGGGGCATGTGGAGGAAGGGTGTTCATCTCATGGTTTCCAGAAAGCACAGAGAGAGGGACGAGCTTAGGATGAACACACGCCCTCCAGAGTACAATTCCAGGGACTCTCACCAGATTCCACTTCCTAACAGTATATTTAGCTATGGACACATCAAGGGATGAATGTCCTGATGGCCCACTTAGATTGTTTCCTCCTTTTCTACACACAGAATCTGTTGGTCCGGGCATGCTCAAATTCATAATCTGCACTTCTGAATACATATGACTTGGAAGGCATCTTAGATCTAAACCATAGCAATACCTGAATAAGTGTCTTATGTAATGCATAAATATTTGAATGAACAATTCTCAAACTTTCTCAATGGAACCCTAATAGTCCTACTAATTTGTTTTGGTTACTACAACAGGCAAAAAAACTGAAGTGGAGGTATCTTACAGTTTCAGTTTGTATTGAACTTATAATATCAGTCTTAAGTACATGATTTTGTTTGAAGATCAGTTTCACATGTGTTAAAAATTAGCAGCCTTCACCCCTCTCATTTTGTACGCCGTCTCCGGAAGTTATAGATGTAACTTCTAGTAGAAATTAAGATATATTGCAATGCAATTGAGTTTCATATTTGGATATGTCTTTTTACAGCCATAGGACATTTAGTTGCACAAAGTCTATCCCACCAGACAGTTTTGAAACAGGAAGAGCTGGTGAATATTGTGTGGACTATGTGGTGAAAATATTTCTGAAGCATTGGAATGCTTAGAATTTTATATGGCTGCCATGGATTTTGCTTTCTCATAAATCTTTTTTCAAGTTAGCTGATAAGCATTTGGAGTATTTCATTTTTCTTTTGGCTTTTGTTGGAGTTTTTAGCAAACAGAAATCACAAAGGGAAGATAGCATTAATGGAAAACATAAGCAGAAGAAAAGAGAGAAAAATAAATCCACAAATGACTAGTAGAAACTGAAGAGCAGACCAAGTTCTTTCAGCAGCATGAGCAGCACACGCTCTGCCTGCAGGGAGTGTGTGTGTGTGTGTGTGTGTGTGTGTGTGTGTGTGTGTGTGTGTCTGTGATTGCTTCAAGACTTCAGCATCTGATCTTTCAAGTGAAGTTAAGTACACAATTAAAAGATGTGATTTTGCGGTATGGAGTTAAAGTAAAGCCCCAGCCATCTTGTCCATTACTCTATCTAAAGTTTCCTCGACTCTCAGCACAACCGAGAAAGAATAAAATCTATGTAATGTTCTCTCTTTGACCAAACTTACACTCTCACCCTCACTGCTATCAGTCTTTTCAAGGTTTTATAACTATCTTAATTGTTACTCAGATGCTATGACTGATATGTTATTTATATCAAATTTAAGTCCATATATAATCTTTAATAAATTTGTGCTTTGTAAACAAAAAGTGAGGATAAAGTACTTCTATCATCTGAAAATGGGAAGTTTTGTTTTGACCTTTGTAATAATAACATTGGCCAGTGATCAATCTTCCCCCAACATGTGTAGGTGCAAAACATAAGGTGGGTTCTTCTTCCTCTCTTTGTGCTCTAGTATTGTATTTTTTATTAAAATTAGATCTTCCTTTCTTTCTTTCTTTCTTTTTTTTTTTTTTTTTTTTTTTTTTTTTTTTTTTTTTTTTGAGACAAGGTCTCACTATGCAGTTCAGGCTGGCCTTCAGCTCACTTTTATAGCCCAGGCTAATGTCAAACTCACACTGATCCTCCTACCTCAGCCTCCCAAGCACTAGGATTACAGGCATGCATCACCATGTCTCAGCCCCAGTATTGTTTTTGTTAGGAATCTCCAGAGAAACAGAACCAGTAGAATATGTATGTATATGTGTAATTATTATTATTTTTAGTGAACACTGTGATATCCCATGATCTGAAGTTGACATGTTGGCTACTGTGAAGATAGCTCCAATCCAAGTTCAAGGACTGATGGTGTGAGTTTTAACTTGAATACAGAAGGCTGATGTCCCAGCTTGATGACAGCCAGACACTAGAGAGAGGGACTTCACACTGTCTTGTTCTGTTTGGTCCCTGGGTAGATTTCATGACACTCACTCACCTTAGGGAGGATGATCTGCTTTGCTCAGCCTGCCAATTCAAATGCTAATCTCATTCAGAGTTGTTGCAGTTCAGTATGGCTAACAGAAAAAAGTCAGTTGTATATACAACTTGAACTTTACTAGGAGCCATATTTTACATCTTTAGAAGAAACATGAATCTAATTTTAATAATGTATTTTAATTCAATATATGTACATATACACATATGTGTTATTTCAACATGCAACCAATAGAAATATTAGTGAACTATTTTACTATAATTGCATTGTACTAAGTTGTTGAAACTTGGTATGTGTTACATTCTCATGGGATATCTCAGTTCAGACTCGTCACATCCCAGGTGCTCAGCAGCACATGTGACAGCTGGCTGACCTATGGAATAGCACTGTTGTAGACTCCAGGCAAACAGGAGAAATGGTAATCAAATTAGTTACTGCTAAGATCTACCATTCCCCTGGTCCTCAATTCTTCTATTTTGATCTTTAATTAAACAAAGGAAAAAGGAAGATAACTGGGACAAAACAAGATTTTTATCTCAATGCTTTGTATTATTGTATAAACATACTTCAACTCCTGTGTTATTATACAAAGAATCATGATTGTTATAATTAAAACTATATGTCATATTTTCTTATTTTTGTTTCAGCTTCATTTCCTCATTAATATATTTATTTTTATCTATCTATCTATCTATTTATCTATGACTTTTTACAATAAGATTTTTTTTTATTTTAGGGAAGGGTCTACAGGGTGTTCAGGTCTAGATAAGACTCATAGTGATTCATCTATTTACAGCCTCCCAAGAGCTGGGATTACAGGCATGCATCACCATGCCCAGTCTCAACTCACCTTCTCAGCACATGCCACAGCAGGCCAGGGATTGAACTTCCAACCCCTGCGCCTGCTTGCAGGCACTTTAATCTGCTGAGCTATTTGGCCTGCCCTCCAAAATAAGATTTTTTAGAAAAGTGTTAATCTAGGAAAATTTGGCCATCATGAACCTTGTTTATACAGAGAAAATAACTGGAGAAAGAGGCAATTTTATTTATGTAGTGGGTCATTGATTGTTAGAAAAGTAAAAACACTGAAAAATAGCATCCCTTTGGCTGGAGAGATAGCTCTGTGGAACAAGTGCCTGCCTGGCAAGTGCAAGGTCATGAGTTTGAACCCCGATCCCCCCCCCAAAAGAAAGAAAGAAAGAAAGAAAGAAAGAAAGAAAGAAAGAAAGAAAAGAAAAAGAAAAATAGCATCCCTCATCCCTCACAAATGTTTCTAGATAACTTCCAGGGCTCATTTTCAGAGATTATGTCATACTATTTTAAAATACACAGGAGAATTTTAATAGAATCCCTTTGATCTTAAAGTCCCATGTCTGTCATTGTCTTTATTTATTTTTTATTTTTTTAATTTTCTTTACCCTAACCCTAACCCTAACCCTAACGTCATTGTCTTTATCATTTGTACCTTTGCCTTTCCCACATTTCCTTTGTGAATCTCTGTCAAGGGAAGGTAAATGAATTAATTACATGTAAAGGTGTTAGAGATGTTTTAAGGTGGTCCAGAAACATGTTGTTTCCAATATTGATCAAATACTTTTTAAGATATTGTCCTTTTTAATTATTGAAACAATCCTATTGTTATTCAAATCTTTATTTTATAGACAAGAAATCCATCTCAGAAAGGTTAAAAGAGGGCAATAAATGCAGGTGATAATCCCAGGTAGTCTGATTCTGAAGCTCACCCTCTATAGTATTAGTCTGTACACTTCTGTGGCCCCTATAATTTTAAGTGTGAGAGGCAGACAGTTCTTATTAACCTACTAGGAAACTGAATAACAGATTTTATTCACACACATAGATAAAATTGACATCTGATAAGTGCAATTTCTTAAAAATTCAGTTTGTTTACTGAGTATGGGTTCCTAAAGCACAGCTTTCTATGGCACACTTGTATGGTATCTGTATATATCATCTATATCTGCACAGGTATTTATAGTACATATATTTTCCTTTGCTTATGAAAAGGATGGGAAACTCAACCTGACTTCTACTCGTAGTAATAATGCTAAAATAATTCATATTAACCTCTTCATATGACGGAATAACAAACAGCAAATTTTGCAAGCTGAAGGCATTTATAGGCCCAAAGATGCATTGCTCAAATGTAGATCAAATAAAAGAAGATAGACACAAAATTTTACAGACAATATGACTCTATTTGATTACAAGCAAAACAACTGTGTTTGGGGATGTATACTTAGATGGAAAACTAACAAGAAAGAAGAATGTGAGTATGACTGTCAATGTCTTCAGTGGGTAGAAAGAAACTCATAATAGGGACAAGGCTTAAGGGAAGAGGGCTTCTGAGGAATGGTATTTTTTTTTAATTTCCTGACTTGGATAATGGTTGCATAATTGTTTGCATTATGACAGCTTATTATGTGATGCCCAAGTTTTTATCATGTACATTATATTTAAAGATAAAAGAGTTGGAAAAGTTAGAAAGTGTTACAACAAAGAGGCAGTGAAGAACTTCACCACATGCCGGCATCACCACTATACAATGGTGAATAGCTAGAAAGCATATGTTTGTTTTCTATGTGTGTTTAGGTTAGGGAATCTCAACAACAACAACAAAAAAAACATTAAGTGAAATTTTGAAGAGGAAAGTTCTCTTGACTCCTTTACCTGGCTTCTCACTCATTTCTTCAGTATTATTTGAGCACCTGTGATGAGCCAACCATGGTAGTTGTGAGGACACCTCAGAGAACAAAACAAAGAAGTCCCTGTTCCTATGGGGCTTACCATTTAACAGGGTAGTAGAAAGATATAAAAATCACACAGGTATCTATATGCAGAAAGGGTTGTAAGAAGACATATATTAGTGAAGCTACATTTTGGCCTGACATTCACATACAATATAAACAGTTTATTAATTTAAATAGTCTGTACAATATACAATGCATCTGCATATGATAAAGATGATGTGCATAGAAACACTTTGTATGGGAATTGTACTGGAAGATAAATGAAAGCACATGAAATTGCACCTAAAGTTATGGTGTTTGTGACTATGTTCTGTACTGCTATTCTTTTCATATTTCGCGGATGAATGTAGTCTTAATTACTTTGGCTTAAATGTCTGTCTTTAGTTTTTTTCTTTATTTTAGTGTGCTTGTAATTTGTACTATTGATGGATATTTTTGGGCTGCAGAGGTTATTGTATGTTTATATAATTCTAGTAACTGTATATTTGACAATCCATTAAAATGTTCTGCATTGGAAAAAAATTTATGTGAAGTAAGTCCCTATTACATCACAGAAAATCCAAAGTATTTTTATATTGAAATTTTTGGACCAAGGCAAGTGAAAAGATCAATATCTGGGGAACTGAATTGCTCTTGTTCTAATAACGTGGCAAACATTCAGATCTTACCACCCTGTGTAATCATTATCTTAAGGTTTAAAATTATTCCACCATCAGTGACTACCCAGACACCAGGCTAGGTGGCCTCTGAGAATGGGGGCACACCTACTTATCCTACTTATGGCAGGCAGAGTAATCAGTGAGACCAGCAAGAGGAAGTGTGGGAGTCAGCAGCAAGCAGCCATCACCTGGGTCCTGGAGAATGGAACCACCAGAAGACCAATCCCAGACCCACCTTCAGAGGCCAAGATCATCTCAATACCCATAATACCATGGTGAACTTGGCTAATGTACACATCCTTAGGATCTGACTTGTACATTGTCACAGGACTGTGAGCATCAGAGGTATTATTTTACTCCTATTTTCCTTTATTTTTCTGAATGGCTATCCTTTTCCAGCCTGGTTGGATTACATATTGTTTTGTTTTGTATTTTGTGGTTTTTTTTCCCCCCTCAGGATTTTTTCTCCTTTTTTTCTCTCCTTTTTTCTTGTTCTCTTTCTTCCCTCTTATGTTTAACTTTCTATTTTGTTTTTTGTATTTTGCACTTATCTCCCTCTTTCTCTCTTTCCTCAGCCACTTCTTGAATCTATATTTCAAGTGAGTAATTCTCTGTCTGATTATTTCTTTTTTTTTTTTTTTTCTTGTTTCAGAACTTTCGTTTGTTTGTTTTTTATTTCTATGGCTGGCTCAGCCTGCCCTCAGGAGATTGAACCATGGTCCCTGCAGCCGCCCAAGCTTCCCTAAGCAGGCGCTTTAGACCACTGAGCCATCCTGCCGGGCCCTCTGATTATTTCTTGACTTTCTCTTTAATTCTTTCCCTCCTGCACCCTCCAGTTTCCCAAAAATCAAGTGATAATTATTTGACTTCCATCCTTGATTCTATTATATTTGGCAGTATTCATCACTTTATTATGTCTCCTACCCATCTTAACCTCCCAGCTCCAATAAGGTAAAATCACTCCACTAATGGGAAAAACACTGCATACAAGTATGTGGTACATGTTTTATTTTGTTATAAAACTTTAGACGTTGCTCCTGTGGTTAAAAGTATATGTTTAATAGTTACCATAGTTTGTCAGTAACTAAGTTGTACTTGAAAATATTGTAATTGCTAACTCTACTTTATCGAGGATGTGATACATGATATAACCAGTTTTTCTCCCTTGTATTATAACACTGTGATTGTATGATGTCTTAATTATCACCATGGTCAGGTATCAAAGGGCCAGGTGCTGAACCAAATAGTAACTTTGCACTTTAAAAATTGGAAAGATAGTTTGTGGGTTAGCTATCAAGAACCACCTACATTTAGAAGACATCACTTAAGAACTGATATCACCTATGGAAGCCACAACACCAGTGATAAAGCTACTTATGATAACAAATCAGTAATCATCAATATAGAAAACAAAATGCTAAAACACAGAAGCAATATGTAGCTCCAGACCCCAGCCCACCCATGAAAAACCTGAAGCACATTGAGATAGATGAAATTGGAAATCCAACAGTGAAATTAAAAAATCTATAGAGAATATAATTTCTCAGGCATAAAAAAATGATGCTTAAAATCAAAGAGTAGACATAGATGAAAGAATTGATGGGTTTAGGAAAATGATTGAAACCACAAATGCTCAATATGTGAAGGAAATAGAATCCAGGAAATAGATCCAAACAGAAATCCAAGTGATTAAAATCTCCACTGAACGTATACACAACAGGCTGAATGAAGGCAAAGGTAGCATATCAGATCTTGAGAACAGAATTGCAGCTAGTGATTATGAAAAGAAATGTATCTGGATATCTTAAGGATAAGGTAAGATTAACTAAGGTCAATGAGAAACATGGAGGCAATGTAAATGCCATAAAAGCTCTTCATAGAAATAATGGCAGAAAACTTCACCAGCATGTTAAAGAATTTGGTGTACAAATAAATGAAGCATATAGAACTCCAAATATCCATGACCAAAATAAAACTATACCAAGATATACAATAATCAAGATTTAAGAAATCCAGCACAAGAGCAAAATATTAAAAGCAGTTGGAGAAAAGAAACAAATCACTTATAAAGGAAAGCCCATTAAAATCACAGCACTCTTTTTAACTCAAACCCTCAAATCAATAACAGCTTGGAGGGAGGTATTTATGCTCTCAAAGAAAACAACCTCCAACCCGATTTATGTACCTGCAACACTTTTTTTCAAAATTGATGGAGGAATAATATATGTCCACGACAAAGAACATCTGAGGAAATTCATGACCACCAAGCTAGCTTTTCAGAATATTCTAAAGCATAAAAGAAAATGAACTCCACAACCACACGAACATTAGCAGAAACAAGCCCCACCAAGAATTAAACAAAAGATAAAGACAGGGAACTAACAATAGGAAAATAACATGGAAAAAATAAGCCAATACATATCAGTTGTAACCATCAATACAAGAAGACTCAAATCACTAGTCAAAAGAAATAGACTGACAGAATCGATTACAAAACAAGATCCAACAATATGCCACATTCAAGAAACATATTTAACTCAAAAAGAAACTTTATAAATAAAGATCAAGGAATAAAAACTATAACCCATGGGACAGGATCCCAGAGAAAAGCAATGGTAACTATTTTATTTGCAGACAACATGAACTTCAAACCAGGATTGATTAATAGAGATAGAGACACTACATAGCTGTTAATGGAAAACATCAAGAAGGAAAGCTAGTAAATCATAAATATATATGCACCAAACTCTGGGATACTCATCTACATAAAACAGATATTAATGGACATGAAATTCAAATAAACTTGGCCCAGAAGCCCTGCCCCTGGGGTGCACTGAGACAGGGATTGAGACTGTGCTTGGTGGCAAACACCTGTAATCCCAGTGCTTGGGAGGCTGAGAAACAGGAGAATCACTCTAAGTCCAATCTGTGTACTGAGACCCTGTAGACCCTATACTAGATACATAAAAACATAAAACACTAACACAATTGCAATAGAGGACCTTAAGATACAAATTTCGCAATTAGATAGATCAACCAGACAAAAATCAACAAAGAAATATCAGTATTAAAACAAATCTGTGGGGCCTGGTACGATGACTCAGTGGTCTAAAGCACCTGCTTAGGAAAGCTTAGGCGGCTGTAGGGACCGCGGTTCAATCCCAGGCACCACATGCTGCGCCAGCCCTGCCCTCAGGAGAGGCTGAGTCAGCCATAAAAACAAACAAACAAAAGTTCTGAAACAAGAAAAAAAAAAAAATTCTTTATAGCCGGGTGTGGTGGTGCACGCCTGTAATCCCAGCACTCGGGAGGCTGAGGCAGGCGGATCGGTGCAAGTTCAAGACCATCCTGGGCTACAAAAGTGAGCTCAAGGCCAGCCTCAACTGCACAGTGAGACCCTGTCTCAAAAAGACAAAAAATAAATAAATAAATAAATAATAAAAATAAAACAAATCTGTGAACAAATGTTCTTGGGAGATATGTACAGGGTGTCCCATTGCACAACAACAGAATATGCACTCTTCTAACCTCACATGGGATATTCTTTAAAATATACCACATACTTGAGTAAATGAAAAATACTTTAAGTCATTCTATGCATATTATCTGACCACAATGCAATGAAATTGAAAATCAGTGGCAAAAGAAACCACAAAAACCACATAAACACATGGAACAACCAATGGGTTGCAGAGGAAATTTAAAAATAAATTAAGCAGTATCTACAATTAAATGAGAATCCTGATAGAACTTACAGGAACCTATGTGATACAATGAATGCAATCATGTAAGTGAAATTTATAGTGGTAAATCTTCACATCAGAGAAACAATGAGTTTAAATAAACAACTTAGTGTTGAACCTCAAACCCAGAAAAGGATAAACAAGTGAAACCCCAAGCTTATAAGAAGAAAGTATAAGGATCAGAGTACAAAATAATGTAATTGAGACTAAGAAAATAATGCAAAGAATCAATGAATGAATCAAAGAGTTAATTCTTTGATAATTAAGTAAAATTGCTAAACCTCAACCAACCTTATTAAAAAGAGAGGAAAAGTTCAATCAGTTAGGAATGAAAAGGGTAAAATCACAAAGGATCTTCAATTAAAAACACAGAAGCAATGGACAGATTCTTGGACACATTCAACTTACCTAAACTGGATCAATATATACATATATATAAATAATTAATATCAGTGCATGAAATTGAAAACGTAATCTACCAACCAAAAGAAGCTGAAGCCCAGACGGATTCACTATTGGATTCTACAAGAAATTTAGAGAAGATTTAATGCCACCAATGCTGAAACTCTAATAAAATCAAAAGGGAAGAAATACTGCTAAAGTTATTCCTGGAAGCAAGTATTATTCTGATACCTAAACCAAGGAAGGGCCCAACCAGGAAAGAAAACTACAGACCAATCTCCCTCCTGAAGACAGATGCAAAATCCTTAATAAGACACTAGCAAACAGAACCCAGAAAATCATTACAAAGATTATACACAATGACTAAGTAGGATTCATCCCAGGGATTCAGGCATGGTTTGACATATATAAATCAATAAATATAATACATTGTATTAACAGAGCCAAAGACAAAAATGACAGGATCATCTCAATAGATTAAAAAAATTGACAAAGTCCAGTATGCATTCATGATAAAATCCCTACAGAAAATTGGGATAGATAGTCTTTATCTCAATGTGATAAAAGCCATTTATGACAAACCAACAGTGAACATCACACTAACTGGTCAAAAACTGACAGCTTTCACTCTAAAATCAGGAACAAGACAAGGATGTCCACTATCACCACTCCTATTCAATATAGTCTGGAAACATTAGTCAGAGTATTTAGAAAGAAATAATGGTATAAAAAAGTTGTTATCATTATTTGCAGATATTCTACATAGAAGACTCCAAATATTCGACAAGCAGACTTTTAGATTCAATAACCAAATTCAGTAGTATAGCTGGATACAAAGTCAACAGTCAACAATAAATAGTATCCCCTACACAACAAACTCACAGAGAGAAAAATTGGGAAACCACATCCTGCACAATAGCATCCCCCAAAATGAAGTACTTAGTAATCAGTCTAGCAAAGGAAGTAAAAGATCTATACATTGAAAATTCCACCAACTTGAAAAAGTAATTTAAAGAAGATATCCAAAAATGGAGATATCCCTTGCTCATGGATAGGAAGAGTCAACATAGTAAAAATAGCTGTATTCCCAAAATTTTTATACAGATTCAATGCAATTACAATCAAAATACCTTTAGCATACCTCACAAATCAGAAAAAAATATTTTTTCAAATTCATTTGGAACCAGAATAGATATAGAATACCAAAAGCAATTCTTGGCAACAAAGCAAATCAGGATGCATCAAAATTTTTGACTTGAGGTTATACTACAAAGCTCTGTGATAAATCAACATGGTATTGGCAATAAAAGCAGACCTGAGGATGAGTAAAATAGAATAGAATATACAAACGTAACCCCAAACACACTCAGCAACCTTATTTTTCACGAAGAGGCCAACTATGTACACTGGAGGAAATGGTGCTGAAAGAAGTGTCTCTCCACATACCAAAGAATAAAACTAGAACCATGTCTATCATCATGGAATAAAATAAAATCAAAATGGATCAAAGATCTAAATATTAAATAATTATTTATTTTAGTACAGGGTCTTTCTATGTAGATTGAACTCGTGGTGATACTCCTGTTTTCAGGCTCCCCAGTGCTGGGATTCCAGGCATGCACTACCATGCCTAGACTCTGTTGCTGGCTGAATGTGCACTGGTGGTGGGGCTGGTGTGGCATGGGAGACCCAGGGAGTGCTGGTTCCCATGCTTGCAAAAGCAGGTGCTTAGTCCACTGTGCTATGTACCCAGCTCTTTTATTTATTTTATTGACACAGGGTCTCTACGCAGTTCAGACTCATAGTGATCCTCCTGCCTCAGCTTCCCCACTGCTGGGATTACAGGTGTATGCCACAACACCCAGTTGCAGGGCTTGCACTGTGTGCCTTGAGTTCTGGGTCCAGAATAACATGTGGTACTGAGAATCAAACTTGGAACCTTCTACTGTCAAGGCAGATGCTTATGTCCCTGAGTTATTTCCCCAGACCATATATCTAAATATTAAAACAGAAACACTAAATCTATAAGAAGAAAGAATAGGGGCTGGGGAGATAGCTCCGAGGCACAAGTGCCTGCTGGGCAAGTGCAAGGTCGTGAGTTTGAACCCTGGTCCCACAAAAAAAAAAAAAAAAAGAAGAAGAAGAAAGAATAGATAGAAATCTTGAAGGCATAGGTATAGGCAGGCACTTCATAAACAAACCCCAAACCACATGGGGACCACTACAAAAAATAAAAAATGGGATCTAACTTTACTGAAAAACTTTTAAACACAAATGAAATTACCAACAGAGTGAAATGACAACCCACAGAGTGAGAAAAATTATGTCCAGCTGTCCTGTAGATAAAAGACTTACATCTAAAACATATGCATCATTTTAAAAATTAGGACCCCCAAATTCAAAGACTCAGTCCAAAATTGGGTATCTGAAATAAATATGCACTTCACAGAAGAGCAAATGCAAATAGCAAATAAATACATAAAAAATGTTCAACCTCATTGCCTGTTTGAAAGATGCAAAGTAAAATAACAGTGAGGTTTCATCTCACCCCACAAATAATGGCTATCATAGAGAAATAAACTAATAACAAATGCCAGTGGAGCTGTAGAGAAAAGGGATCCTTCTCCGCTTTTGATGGGAGTGTGATCTTGGTATAATTGCTGTGGAAATCAATGTGAAGATTCCTCAAAAGATCTATGACTAGAGGTCCTATTTGACCCTGCTATTCACCTTCTGGGTATCTTCCTAGAAGGACTAAAAATATCATACATAGCAATATATGTATAATCATGTTCATAGCAGCACATTTTGTAATGGCTAAATCTTGGAAACAATCCAAATGCTCACTAACTGAGGTGTGGATTTATTTATTTATTTATTTATTTATTTATTTATTTATTTATAAAACCTGGATTTCTACTTTATTTATCTTATGGCTGGCTCAGCCTGCCCTGGGGGTGAGGCTGGCACAGCATGTGGTACCTGGCACAGAACTGTGGTCCCTGCAGTTACCTAAACTTGCCTAAGCAGTCACTTTAGACCACTGAGCTATCTCACTGGCACTGGACTTTTTTTAATGTTATGTTTTTTATGCAATGGGGTACTACTCAGACATAAAGAAGAATGAACTTGAGATTTTTTATAGATAAACAAATACAATTGAGACCATACTCAAAGATGAAATAAATCAGATTCATGTGTATAAAAATCATACTGTTTCACTGGTATGAGAAACTGAAAGAATAAGTAAGATCCAAAATTTAAAGTAGATATTGTGAAATAGGAAAAAACTGTTCAAAAGGAAAAAGAGCCTGGGATAAGGGAAAAGAGAAAAAAAATGAAGGGAAAAGGAATATCAATCTGTCTGTTTATCTATCTATCTATCTATCTATCTATCTATCTATCTATCTATCTGTCTATCTATCATCTTGAGATATTAAGACAGGTATACTACTGGACCACAGAGATAGCTCAGTGATCTAAGCACCTCCCTGGCAAGCACATGGACTCAGGTTCATGGTGGTGCATGCCTGTAATCCCAGCATTGGGGAGGCTGAAACAGGAGGATCATTATGAGTCTGAGTCGCATAGTGAGACCCTGTACAAATATATAAAAAAAACATAGTTACCACTAATTCTCTTAATTTACTGAAAAAAATTGATCAATTTTTCATGCTTATATCTTGTAATTTGAACAATTACTTTGAAGATAACAATAAGCAAAGTGTTACCATTGTTACTCTTGTATTATCTTGTTCTGAAATTTTTAATCTTTTCATTGTTTGTCTTTTTAAAATAAAAGAAAATAATAACAAGAAAAAGTAAACAAATAGATAAAATTATTCCATCATCATTATTTTCATCCTGTATGTTTTTTCCCTTACAAATGAGATTTTGTAAGTAACTGATTCTTTTTATATGTAGTAAAAATTCTCTGGTCTTCAGTTTGAACATCTGAAATATTATGGATCCAACAGCTCCTTATATTTCAAGTAGTGTTTTGAATCTTTAATGAAAGAAACTGAGTAACATTAAAACAAACAACAATCATCTCAACAAAATTATACAAAAACATAAGAAGCAAAATTTTAAAATCCCATTCACTGCAGAAATCCTCCATGACAGAAAATGGTAGAGCTAAATGTAACAAACATGGATGCCAGATTCCAGTTCTCTTTAAAGAGAAAGAAATGCGTAGAGAACATGTGATAGGCCTACATGAATACATCCTGCTAGTGTACATCTGTACTACATTGGATACATCAGCCACTCTTCTGAGTCCTGAAGATACACCTGTGCACACAATGGACCAGAATCATTGGCATGATGATGATTAGCGCGGGGTGCATTTCTGTTGTGAGTGTAAACAAGAACTGCTTGACAAGATCGAGAGATTTGCAATCTTATCATAGACACCATGGCAAGAGAATAATTTTGGTGTTTTCTACAATAAATTTAGACTTGCATGGGAAAGAGTAGGTAATATAACCCACATCATGCAGATAAGGAAACTGAAAAATAGAGATATTACTTGATGAGGCAAAAGGTGGTGGATATCAATATTGGACAATGTTGGCCAGTATTGAATATTAACTTTCTGAGATATGCTTGTATCAAAACACTAATTTAGGCTCATAGTTGTAAAATAAAATGAGGTGTAGGGCAAATCTTGTTCCTTACTGCATGTGCAACTCTTTTGCCTCCTGGTGCTCCACGGTGAAGTTGATCAAGGAGGAAACACACTCCTTCACCTAGACATGGGCTTTACCCAATAATCTAAGATGGGCTTTTCTCCCAAGCCCTGTAGAGCTAGTGAAAGTAGCCAAAAGATGTCACTGGAGTTTGAGTGGGAGGACAACTGGTAGAACCTCGTGGATGGTGAAAGGGGAGAGACTAAGAGCGTCCCTTTGTTTTTTATATCTGTTTTCCCATTTGACCCTTAATAGAATCTACTAGTCAAGTGGAAATTGTTCTTTTTATTTGCAAATAAGAAAAGTAAAGAATTTAAGCACTTTGTCAAGGTCATATGGCTGAAAGTTGAGGGGGAAAAAAATTCCATGAAGCCCAGATTTCCATATGAAGAACGATGGAGCAACTCCTCAGCTCTTTTGGTAATTCTATTTGCATTGGCAGGCAGGGAGCATAAAAGTAGGGTGTGCATACTCAGAAATGAATTCAATTGGACACACATGTGCCAATGTCACACGGTTTCTCTGATGTGAAAAACTGAAAGTGTAAATAAGGACAGAAAGGTACAATTGAGGGCTGGGGAGGTAACTCAGTAGAATAAGCACTTGTCTGGCAAGTGCAAGATCCTGAGTTCAATTCCTGGTACCACACACACACACACACACACACACACACACAATGTAGATTTGATATTGTGAAACAGGAATAAAATGTTCAAATGGGAAGGGGAACTAGGGAGGGGGATGAGAGAAAAAAGAAAGGGAAAAGGAAAAAAGAATAAAAAGAAAAATGGAAATAAAACTTCTGTAAATCAGAACAGGGAGAGGGGTTGGAGGAAGGGTAGGGAAAGAAACCAGAATATAGCATGTACAGGTGCAAATTCCCTGTAATGAATGCCATTGTTATGTATATCTAAAATGTAGCAAAAAAATTAATTTTAAAAATGTAAGTTACTGAGAACTCGGAATCTAGGTTCCTCAAGGGAAAGTGGAGGGAGAGGCCAGGGGGTCGAATGATGTCTTTGGTCTTGCAGAAGGTATAATGCCTGATAGCCAGCTTTCCCCACTCCTTTTTCATTAGTCTATAGCAAACCCAACATATTTTAAAAGATAAATTTTACATTTTACTACAGTTTCAAATTTGTAGAATTATTAAAAGGATAGTAGAAAAGGTTCTTATATACTCTGTGTCCACGTTTCTCTATTATCACCCGCTTACATTTTTATGTACATTTGCCGCAGCTAATGAACCAATATAGATATGCTGGTTTTAGTTAAAGTTCCTCTTTAGATGTCTTCATTTCCTCCAGGTAGCCTTTCTTTCTTTTCCAGGACCCCATCCTAGATTACACGTTCTGTTTAATCATCATTGGTTTTGGCAAAACGTATTGGTTTTGGCAGCTTTTTATACTTTTCTTATTTTTGATGGCCTTGACACTTTTGACCATTAGTGGTTAGTCTCCTCGGCTGAGATTTGTGTGAGGCTTTACTCATGACTAGACAGGGGTTACATGATTTAGAGAGGAAAGCCACAGAGGTAACCATTTGAAACACATCACATCAAGAGTGCAGGTGAGCAATATGAGTCACAGCTCTTAATGTTGCCCTTGCTCACAAACAAAAAATAAAATGAGCTTTAGGGAGAGTCCCAAATCTCTGTCCCTATTTCACTTTTTTCCTCTCTTCTTCTCTGATGTCATTAAAAATACTAAGAAGAATACAAATTAGGTGAGGAATAATGCAAAGGAGAAATATTTTAAAAGACCGCTTTTTAAAATTATCAGAAAATTGCAAAGAAGTATGTAGTTTATGCAAATCTGTGCACACAAATGGGTAGCAATATGCCTGTGGAAAATGATTTTGGCTATTTTGCAAATGTACTTTACATTTATTTTTCTGTTTTCTTTCAATATGTTGCTCAAATAACTAATGGTAGTCTTAACAATTCAATATTTAAAAACAAAATTAAAACTTGAAAATGTTTAAATACTCACTACATAGCTCGGGCTGGCCTGACTCATGGCAATCCTCCTAGCTCCAGTGCTGAGATTACAGATGTGCACCACCATACCCACTCAAGTGTGATGAAACTCGGAAGAGTTCCTAAATAAGACAATAACAGCCAATGTGAAGCCTTTTGTCCTATTCACATGCCACTGATAATAAATTTGGAAGAGGGAGTGCTCACCACATATTATATTAAAAATATCTATATACATTGCACTGTGACTTTCTTAAATGACCATAATCATAAAACAATTATTTATCAGGAGAAAAAAAGTATACAGACATTAAAACAAGCAAAGTCATATCTTTGTTTTTTATTGTTTCAGAACTTTTGTTTATTTATTTATTTATTTTTATGGCCGGCTCAGCCTGCCCTGAGGGCAGGGCTGGTGCAGCATGTGGTGCCGGGGATCGAACCGCGGTCCCTGCAGCTGCCTAAGTTTTCCTAAGCAGGCGCTTTAGGCCACTGAGCCATCTTGCTGGGCCCCAGTCATATCTTATTGAATCTAAGTCTGCAAAAAGAATCTAAGTCTGCAATAAATGTTTATGCTATGTACATTAATCATTTTTATCTTTTATTCATTTTAATGAGGAAAAAAAGATAAAATAGCAATAAAACATGCACATTAATCTTTACAATGTTAAAATCCAAGTAAAAGCTTTTTTCAATATTATGTAGACTATACACACACAGACACACACAAATACATACATACATGATACTGAAGACGTAGTTATGCTTAACTTCATTTGAATGCTACTCAATGGAAATAAATATTGACATATCAAATGGAACCATTTAGTGTACCATAAAATGTACCGTGTTTCACTTTTTAATAAGCACACAAAAGCCAACCTCTGTGCCTAACTGGGAAGGTGGCCTGGATTTGTCTGGGAGCCCCAGAGTCTGCCCATAGGTATGAGAGTGCACAGGGCAGTGGCTCGGGTCTCATCCTTCCTCGCCAGTCTTCAGTTCTGGAACAGCCCTCAATCACAAACTATCCACAGACATTTTTTCATAAAGATTTCTTGTCACACAGTCTCAGAAATTATTTGTGCATCTCTAAAATAGCTCCTGTATGTTGCAAAATTAATAGTTCATTACAATATTATCTTTGAAAAGCTGAATTAAATTTGTGTCTATGAAGATATTTGTCCATTCAGAGTTTTGTCTTTCAAAGAAACATCTTACTTGCTACAATTCAAAATACAACCAAATGAAAAAGTCAATCTCTACTATTTTTTTTAGCCAATTTTGTTGTTTATATTATTTTAAAATCATGTAAAATTGCCTGTGATATACATTTTCCCTGTATTCTCATAGAAACTCCCAGTCTTTTCCAAAGTGCGCATACTCACAGTTACTGATCTGAGAAAAGAGAGCTGTGTATACCTGAACATCATAGAAAAACACCCACGTGTAAAAAGACTGCACTTTTTAATCTAGTTCTGAAATGAGAAAATAAAAGAACGAAAATGCCTGCTTACCACCTCCACCCTAACCACACCTTCCTGCCCTAAGCCTATTGCCCAAACCTGGCTGTGCCCCAATGTATACCTCTTTGAAATCTGAAGATGTTGAGAGGAAAAGATGAGTGAAAGAATAAAGGCAGCCAGAGAAACTTGTGAAAATATTTAAAGAGCAGGAAATTCAGTTGGGTGGAGCATTTGGGAGTGAACTTCTATCATTTGAAAATGTAAGACAGCAATTGAATTTGCTGAAATAACTAGAATTTTGCTCATTTTCCTACTTCCTGATGCTGAAAAGTTGGATGATGTTCCAACAACCAATTAAGTTACATAAGAACAGCTGTTTCAGTGACTCTTAGTGAAGTTTTACCATTAATTTATTTTAAAAACAAAACAAAACAAAAACGTAAAACAAGAACAAAGACAGAAACAAAACAAAATAAAACTATGCAAACCCGATTTTTTACCTCTTTAACAACCAATAGTAAAGAAAAAAAAATTCACTGGTCATTTGACATAAGCCTCTTGAAACAGATTAACTAGTTCAACTTCTCCTTATAAGTATAGTGCTTGATCAATAGCACACTTCCATCGTGACCTCTCTTGGAGCAGTCTTAATTGTTCCTTGTCTTCCCCCTGTCTCTTTGAACTTGGCATTTTGCATGTAAGTTTGCTGACGTTTTCAACTGTTCTGAAGCCATGTAGCCTGCCAGCTCCTTAAAAGAGGAGACAATTTCTAACACAGACTAAAATAAAGATGGTCAGGTGTTGCTGGAGAAAATACTTCTCTCAAGATACAGGCAAGCAGGACTCTCATGCTCTGCTAAGTCTATGTAGACAGGGTGGAAAAAGACGCTAATGGCAGACAGTGAGATGTGCTAATGGTCTACAGATCCTGAGAAGAAAAACTAAACGATAATTCTACAGGCCTAAAGGAAAGCCGGTTGCTTCTTCACTTGATCTTAGCCAAAAGGCCGAGAAGCGATTGGTTCTTCAATAATAAGCCCAAACTTTGTTGAGCTGAGTGAGTAAGTTGACCTATTTTAAAATGGTGAAGAGCCTATAAAGCAGAATTTCCAGCCATTATTTGGTATTAGTCATTAATATGGAGATTGACCATAGTAATTAATTTTTCAAAATATCACTTTCTTTGCAACTGCACATAACCCCTTTATGCAAATGTGGTTCACATTTTTCATTTTCTTCTTAAGAAGTAAAAAAAAGGCAGATGAGGAAGAGCTTCTAGATTGCAAAAATCGTATCTTCCTAGGGTGTTTGTAATTAATCAAGCTGCAATTTCTGTAAGAGCTAAAGGGGCACTTATTATAGTAGCAAGTACGAACAGTTTGGCTTATTAAATATGATCTGAGCCAAGATGTTTGTCATACTGTCGCAATGTCAGCATTGCAAAAATATAAAAGAGAAAATTGTACCAGCATCAGCATTGATTCACTCACTCCTCATCTAGTGACTAAATTATTAAGTGTCAATCCCTAAAAATTAAAAGATAGATTGCAATATTTGAAAAACATCTCAGGTAGAAATGTATGGGAAATAATTTGATTCCATTTTATTACCACACATAGTTTTGAGTACTTACATAAGAAACAGTGTAGTGGCAAAAAGCTTCTAAAGCAAATGAAACTTCCTTTTTTTTCTTTTTTTTCATGATTTGCAACTTCCTTTGATATGACAAGAATTTTGTGGATTTGTGGGTTTCCTCTGCATGGGGGTTAATTGAATTAGTCAGTGTGGGGAAATGGGCAGAATATCTGTCTCCTCTGTAAGAAAGCGATTGTGGGGTAAACCTACTGTTTTCTTGTTATTAGAGCAGTAGACTAGAAATACCCTTTAGAATTTGAATTTGTAGGCTTTGGTTACTGGAAGTGACCCATATTGGTTTAAGGCTAAGGACCACTTGAATCTTGAATAACTGGAAGTTTCCACATTGAGCCAGGAGGCTTACATGTAGGTAAGACCTAATTATATTGGAAATATTGCTTTGGATAGAAAGGAAAGTTTCACGGGAGATTCTTTAACTGGACTCTGTCTTAATGCCACTTTAAAATTTCCATTTCATGGCAAAAAAAGAGAACGATTTGGTACCAAAAGAGCAAGAGGAAAAACAAATGTAGTCATCCTTCTATTGGCCAGTTTTTAAAACCATTAAATTTGGCTCGTGAGGTAGAAATGTATGTCATAAATGATATCCAAGACCCATGGTCATCTTAGGTGACCATTTGACAGAGTTATCCATCAAGATAGAGAACCAGAGAATAGTAGATTTTTGTCAGGAAGATAATAAAGTTGAATTTAAATAGTCACAGAAGCTTTCAAGAAGAGCTCTCCAACAGATACTCCGAGTTTGGTGCTTACGGATAAAATAAAACTTGAGATATGGACTCCAGGATTTGTTTGGATGAAAATAATAGTTACATCTAAACAATGGAATTAGCTTACACAAGAAGAAATCATAAAATATAAAGCATAAGCATTTTGTTCTTAATTTGCTAACACACATATTACTGAAATATTTTTCCCTGAAAATTATCATAGGAAGTGATTGGACAATTTAAAGTATGAAAAACCAGTTTTAAGGCAACATTAATGGCACTAAGGACTATGTGTACTCTCTGGAAATTTTCAGCATAAGTCAACATTAGAAACACTAAATAATTTGATCTGCATTATGGTATCATTTACTGTCTGGGTAGTTAAATATCTTTCAAATATTTAAAATTGCACATTAGGACTTCAAGCTGGTAGATCCAAATTGTACTAAAACAATACCTTGACATTTTGTGTATTCAGGGCCTTTTTTTAAAAATGTGACTTAAATATTAAGAAAACAACCATTGACTATAGAAGCTGGAAGAGATTATAAAGGTGAGTTGATCCAACCTGCTCCTTTCACAGGCTAGAAAAGGCAGCACTGCACTCCCAATAGTTAAGATGATCTAGCCTTTGCACAGTAACCCAGGTCTCTTGATTTCAATTCCTTGCTTTGGAACGTGGTCCCTACCCTTCAGGACAGCCCAGTACCCATTCTTAAAATTATCTCCCTCAGGGCTCAGCAGGATAGTTCAGTGGTCTGGAGTGCCTGCTTAGGAAAGCTTAGGCAGCTTCAGGGACCACAGTTCTATCCACGGCACCACATGCTGTGCCAGCCCTGCCCTCAGGGCAGGCTGAGCCAGCCATAAAAATAAATAAACAAACAAATGTTCTGAAACAAGAAAAATAAAATTCTAAAAAAAAAAAAAAAAAAAATTAGCTCCCTCCACAGAGATTAGTCTTTGAGCAAGCACATTTTTCTATTCAAATACTCTTTACTGTAAAACTTAAAAACAAAACCAAGGAAACCCTAGCCCAGAAACTAGACCTGTATGAAACATTTCCAGGAAACCATCTACATAAATGAAATTTGGAGGTTTTCTCCAATATTCTAAGTTGAAAAATGGAGACAGTAAGTTGAAACTGAGAACTGGATTTTTAAAAAGTACTCTTTTTAATCAGCACTTTTCTTTTTTACTTTAAAAATACTTAGGTTGTCCCATACATAATGTGAATTTAAAAACTGAAACCAGATATGCTTATGTATATATGCAAGATAATTTGGATAGTTGTACTGTCAGTTTCTGCTGGTCTTTTGAGAGGAGCAGTTAATGCTTAAATACTTTTCTTTTATTCTTATTTTTTTCTTTTTAATTTCTTATAACATTTCTGTTGTTTTGTTTTGTTTTCAACCAATTTTGCACATTTATATCTGGTAACCTAAACAACTAATCTAAAGATAACATCATGCAATACAGCGACTATTTTTGAATTCTTATTACTTTGTTTTATGAAATTTTGTAGTTTCTAATGTTTTTTTTTTTTTTAAACCATTTGTATTCATTTTTTTCTCTTTTTTTGTATTTTTTAGGTAAGAGCCTACACGGTGCTCAGGGTCTCACTGCTAGATCAGGCTCATACTGATCCACCTGTTTACAGCCTCCCAAGAGCTGGGACTACAGGCATACGCCACCATGCCCAGTCTCAATTGCCATCTCACCGTGCCTGGGGGCGGAGCAGCATGGCAGGGCCAGGGATCAAACCCCTGGTCCCTCTACCTACTTACAAGCACTTTGATCTGCTGAGCCATTTGGTTGGCCCTTTTGTATTTTTTTTTATTTAATTTTTTTTTTTCTTGTTTCAGAACCTTTATTTGTTTATTCACTCATTTTTATGGCCAGCTCAGCCCATCCCAAAGGCAGGGCTGGCGCAGCATGTGGTGCGGGGGATTGAACCGTGGTCCCTGAAGCCACCCAAGGTTTCCCAAGCAGACGCTTTAGACCACTGAGCCATCCCGTCGGGCCCCCTTTTCTATTCTTTAAAAAATAAAAATTAAATTAAAAAACTGAAATCAACAAAGGATTATTTTTCTAGTAACGGCCAAGCTTACTTGAATGATTCATTTTGGTTTCACATAGATGCCACTTGAGATTATTTATGAGTATAGAATACATGCATATAGATTATAAACATGTATGATACATGGACATGAATGTATATAAGATAAATATATGTCCACAAGAAAGATATACATATGTATGTATACACATATAAATACATGTATTCTCATTCTTTTCTTTCTCCTTTGGAACTAGTTTCTTAACATGGCCCAGGAAAAACAAAAGAGCCAAATCACTGTGTTTCAAAAACATCCTGAATTGTTTCATACAACGATAGAAAAATGAATAAGAATTTAAAAAGAGAAAAAGATTAATTAAATAGCATACTCAGCTCAACAGCCAAGTGAGTCACTTTTGGATGGAGCCTCCTGGCATTATGAGTTTGCAGCTGGATTCTTATATTAAGTTTGAATTCTGCCAGGAGAAATTGCTGCCATGGTTAACCCAACAGTTCTTCACTTTGGAAAGAAGAGTGGAAGTCCTCAACATAGCACTGACCCAGAGTCCTACAAGAAGTTTAATATGAACTTAACGGAGTTCACATTAACTCGGAACCCTTACCCTCTCCCTCACATCAGTTATCTTCATTGGCTCCTCCAATTTAATAGAAGTTGAACTTTATTTTGTAGGGTACAGAAGATGTATCTTGGAGATCCTTCTCTTTTGGGTTTTTGGGTCAGCTGGTTCAACTCGCTAATGTCTTCTGTATTTATAGACATGGAAGAAAAAGTTAATTACATGTTAAGAATGAGGTGTAAAATACAAACCTGAATCATTTTGAAACATCCCCACCTACTTAGAGAGTCACCAACATCAGTGTCAATTTGGATGAAAGGGAGCAGAGGCAGGATTACCCATAGCCTGAATCCACTTTCCCAAGTGCTGAATCATTACCAGTTTCATCATCTTTAATCCTGCTCAGTAGGCTGCAAGTGGATCATTTTTCTTGCTCAGGTCTGGACTTTTTGGTCTTCCTGAAGACTACACACAGGTTCCTGGATCCTCTAGTATTGAAGGCAGCTCTACTAGTGAGTCATTTTCTATTGTTGGATGCAACATTTTATGTTTCAACAAGGATGCAGCTGAAAATCCGACTCATGAGTACAGGCACACGCCTAACTAATTCCTTACTTCACTTGAATATGAAAATTCATACCTTCCATGCCACACTCTTTATACTAAATGCAGGAGGAAAATCTTGTTTTCTATTCCTCCCACCTTCTAACCCACTACATTTGGTCAAAAACTAGAGTCAGCTCATCTGACTCAATGACAATGACTGAACTGTTCTAGGTTAAAATGATTTTCTCTGTTAATTACTCATTTATGATGAAATTGTACACATGCAGATCACAGCATCATGACAACCCCCATATTGTGCAGGCCTGATAATTGTCCTGAGATCTGAAGTATAGGCACCTATGGGAATTTAAATAAAAGTATAACTTTTGCTCATAATAGGAGTATCTCTGCTGCAAATACTATTGAAAGCACACCGCAATAAAGTACTAGCTAACCAAAATCTTGTAAATGATCAGTACTGAATTCTAGAATAGGCCAGGAGTTTGAATTGAAATATAGAAAACTGCAAAGTGTGTTTTTGTATTAAGCAAATTCATAACTGTGGTCACATGTGTGGTTTTTAATTTTTCTCAGGTATAATGCACTTTTTTCTATTATCTTCTTATAATATGTCATAAACTGTTTTTCTCCCGTTTTATCTTCTACCATGTCACATACTATGGATTTGTAATTATGGGCTTGTAAAACGCTATAAAATTTGCATCAAATATTTACATCCAAATCTCCTTTCTCTTCTCCTTTGTTTAGTTGAGAAACTGGAGGTGTAAAGGCTCCAGTGTTTTGTCATAGGAAAGAAGTGTGACTGAAATTTTGAACTCCTAATGAGGTTTCCTGTTAACCTCGGCTTCACACTATTACCCATCCACACCATGTACTTTTCTTTCTGTAAGTCTTTGCGTCCACTAATATTCCTACTTCACCTCTACTTCCTAACTCATAGATTCTCTAGGGTTCTGCACAGTGTGGGAGGCAGTCATGCCATGGAATGAGGTTAGTTATCTACTTCAGTTCTCTTAAAGTTATGGCTTAATGTAAACATATCAGAATAAGGGAGGGTGAATGGATGTGCAAGTGTGACCAGAATAGGTCAACTTTAAAGAAGGTAATATGTCTCCACATTGGGCCATGTGAGCTAAAAGGGATTTCCAGATCATTTTTTGCAATATTGTCATGTCATCTAATATATCCAACAGACAGTGTAGGAATGTTCCTTTAAGGCATGACTTCCGTGAAATCAATATTTCTTTCTTTCTTTCTTTCTTTCTTTCTTTCTTTCTTTCTTTCTTTCTTTCTTTCTTTCTTTCTTTCCTTCCTTCTTCCTTCCTTCCTTCCTTCTTTCCTTTTCTACTTTTCCTAATAGAGAAATACCTAGATACTGTAACTCTTTAAAGATAGCCCTAATTTGTTCTATCTGTCTCACCAAAAACTGTTGCTTATGTTTGTTTTCCTTGAATCTAGGTTGGGCCTGACAATAAAATGTTCTGAGACTTCAGTCCAGATGTTAAAAAGGCCTGGAAGTTTTCTCTTTCTTCCCATGGGAGCCACAATCCACCAGATAAGAAGTCCAGTTACTCTGATACAAAGAGAAGCCTTATCTATCGAAAGGCCCTGGAAGATAAAAGGCCAGATGAGATGTAATCTGGGGAGTAGCACCCACATACAAATCACCAGTTCCTACCTACATCCTAGTCACTGTCTGACTCTAAGTTCAGCAGAAACCCCAAGTGAGGCAAGGATTGGAGCCACCTAGAAGACCTTAGCCAAAGAAGGAAATTATGAAATAACAAGAATTATTGTCATTTTAGATTTTTTTATACAGCATAAATGATCACTTACACCACAGTCTAAATGTTTCATAACCTTCAGCGGTTCTTTGAGAGATCTGGACTCCAAATAGGTCAGTTCACAACAGACCTGGGTATCTAAAGCAGCTTGATGACAGTGTTGTTAGGAGTGAACACTGTGTAAGGAAGAGAGAAATTCCTCCAGAACTGAAATAGCAACCCAGAAAAGGGAAACATAAGGAAAAAAGAATGGTATTTGTTAGGATTTCAAATTTCCATGTAAGTAATTGCGAATCATTTTATGCTACAGATTTTGCTTAAAACAAGAGAAAATTCAGCCTTTTCCACAGTTTGCCTGGGCTAGACACTTCTAGGAACACACTGTACGTGTGGGTGGGTATGTGTTGTGGTGTGGTGTGAACATTCCTGGGTTGAAGAATTGCAAAAGAGACTCAATGATAAAAATTCAGATGTGCGAGTTGTGCTTTCGGGGATTTGACTGATGGAGAGAATTGCCTTAAAACAGTGAATCTTTGTATTTGTGAAAAGGAGCACGGTATTTGGCACATAGGACCAGTCTGGGACTTTCCTTGCCTCCCTCCCTTAGCTGATAAGGGACTGGGTCGGATCCTACAGTAGTAGTGTGCAGGAAAAGAGATTCTTCAAAATACTCTTGGATTGGTTCTGACCCAGTCTTCCCCAGAAGAGAGAACTGGATCATTGCTTGTCTATCTATTATTACTTGGCACGTCCATCTATCTAGATTTCCCTCAAAACCTTGGATAAAATTAAGAAATGTGAAAGAAACATGTAAGTTAAAATGAGCTCAAAGTCACTTGCTTCTAAAATCTATTTATTTATTTGGTCTGAAATGATCCCACATTCACTTAGCATATGGCATTAAATCATTCTGGTCCTTGAGTTATTATTACATGATTCAAAGAGTATAATTTACAGAATTGCCAGGCCAGGCTGCACTCTGTCCCACACCAAAAAAAAGACCGCAAAGAGGGGAGAAGAAAACTGCCTGTTTCCTGGTAGCCCATATTTACGCAATTTTCTCCCACCACAGATTGTCTTGGCAGTCTAGACAGCGTCTTATAAAATCCTTCTCTGATGTCATCCACATCCTTCCTTGATAGGTTCAAAATGAGTCCTAAGCAAGCACGACTCCTCCAGGGATGTCATACAAGTAATTAACGCAGCGCCCCTTTGGAGAAGCCTTCGGACTCCCGCGGTTCCCACATGAGAGAGCAGACAGATGAGCCGGCCCTCGAGATGTAAACTTGTGGTGACGAGGGACGCTGCGGAAGGAAAGCAAGGAGCACACATACAGGAATTTCGTGTTTTAAAAGAACTTCAGGAAAAAGAAAACAGATCAGAGAAAGAAATAGGCTATATTTGGGAAAGAAAGATTAAAGACACAACTTTATTATGGAAGCCAGCCAGACACTCTGAAATTAATGATTCCTCAAGAGGCAATTAAATATTCTGTTCCTAGGGGAAAACATAGCATTATATTTTGTTTTACTTGTACAGAGGAAAATGTTTCCAGGCTAGAGCTTGAAATTGAGGCTATAAGAGGTCTAATGAATGAATTAATTAAGTTTTAGTACAGGATCTACAAGATCTCACTATGCAGACTAAACTTGTAGTGATTCTCCTGTTCTCAGCTTCCTAAGCGCTGGAATTACAGGCATGCACCATCATGAATAGTCTCAGTCACTGCCTCAGTACACCCTGGAGGGGCAGATCCTGCATGGCATACCAGGGATCAAACCCTGGGTGTTGTGTTCTGCCTAAGCATGTGCTTTAGCCCACTGAGCTATCTGGCCAGCCCTATCTTTTATCATCTTATGTATTTACTTATCAGTAGAGTAATATATTAAACACACCAACATATGTAATAGGACAGAGGATGCAAATCCATGTTAATATTCTCCCATACAATGTGACAAAATATACAAAACATGCTTAAACAAATGTAAGGGTTACAGATGTGTTGAAAGTCCATACCAGTTTGCTAGAAAAAAAAAAAAAAATTTTCTGGATCAGCAAGCTGAGGCACAGACATATCCCCTTTCTAAAAGTTTGATACTTTGTCCTAAATTTTTATTTTTGAGTACCTTCAGGTGCAAGTAGAAGAAAAGTGGTTTTTATACTACTTTGTAATAATTTCCTTAACCTAGTTAAATTTTTGCCAGATAAGGGGAAAATTGTACAAAAAGAAGCAAGAAGCTCTCAATTCTATTCCCCTTGCATTTTCTCACAGTTGGTTGTTTCAGGAGAAAAGAACAGGGGCTGCAGCGACAGTGAGTCCTCCTGCATCTTGATGGCCTGTTCCTCTCTGCAGCCTCCCCTCTCTGCCCTGTCTAACTTCAGGCCTTGTCTTCTCACTGGGAAACTTCAGAACTTTCCTAACTGCAGACTGCACTCTGCAGTAAAATACAGACATACCTTGGTTTTCTTCTCTTCACTTTAGAGGCTTCTAAATCCCTTTCTGTGCCCTGCCAACATCTTTGCGCTGTCCCACTGTTCTCCCACCCTCTGTTGGAATCAGGTCATCCATCGTTTTCTGTATGTATCCTTTAAGCAATGCTATGAATAGTTCCGGCCCCTCCTTCAGGAATGTATCTCAACTGCTTGGCTAATTGGTACTTCTTTCAAAAAAGAAACTCCTGTACTCTGTCAATCTGAGTGGTCATTCTCAGCTCCTTTAATTAAGCAGTTCTTGTGCCCAGAGCTGGTCACATGTATCCTTGCCGCAGCTTCTGGTCGCACTCACTGTCACTAAAAGTCCTCCAACCTTGTCATCTTAGCCTAACCTCCTCCCTCCACTCTATCCCTCAGATGGCTTCCCTCTGACTTCAGTCCCTGACGTTACAGTCATGTGTCACTTTAGCCGTGGAAACATGTTCCAAAAACTCCACAGTTAGGTGATTTCATTGTTGTACAAATCCCAAAGAGTGTGCTTACGTTAAGACAGTTGTGCTCTCACTGGGAAATAATCTATGGCTTCATGGAAGTACATGCGGCTCATCACTGACCAGAAAAGGCCATGCTTAGTACAACTATAATACTTGTGTCCTTTGCCTCAGTTATCTCACTCACCATTGAGGAATTAAACATTTCACTAGACTTTCCAAACTAGCACCTGGCTTCCATTTACCTGCCCACCAAGGAATTCCCCAGTTCCTTTGAGGAGCCCATGGAATTGTGAATCATCCATTCTCCCTGGTAAAACTATCTTGTATTATGTTCAAGTTGTTACCAGAGAATTCCTTAAAAAGAGTCAGGGTAGCTTACTGTTCTTAGTATCCCTGGGGTAAAAAATTAGTGCTTGATAATTAGTGGTGCTTGAATAAATGAATATGATTTTTCAATATTTCTAGCGATTCATCACATTACTGTCTTAAAATTGCATTGATTTTTTTGGAATAGTGTTACTCTTCTGCAAATATGCTTAGATTCAATAAATAAGAATATTCAAAGTTTTCGAACTGGTTGACTTGTTACAATGAATATAAGATCTGAATTTCTTTCTTTTTTTTTTGAAAATTGCTTTTTTTAAAATTTAATATTTTTATTGTTTAAATTTAACAATGGTTATATTACATATTTTAATCATCAGATCAGTTTAGATTAATACATATAGGCATATAAGATTGATTGAACAATTAAACATTAACCCTTTTATATCAACATTACTTTTTTTTCTTTTTCTTTTCCCCTTTCTTTTTTTTTTTGAAAGTTGGCATATTGCATATTGTCCTCACAACCACTCTACAGAGTATAGTGTTAAGGTCTGAATTTCTAAATAAAATAGACAAGACATTTTTAAAAATAAAAATATTATAGCCATCTCCTCCTCAGCTCAGCAGATGAACTCAGTTGAGGGACTAAAGTAGGAATATTTTCTTAATTCAAAATCTGCAGCTACCTTGAACACAGTGCCAAAACACTGTGCAGAAGAAAGATAAAAAAAGACTCTTTGAACAAGTGCATCAGAAAAGCAGTACTATTTTCAAACTCTAGCAAAATGCATTTATCTACAGAGGAACATATTGAAATAATATTCTAAAATAGTTTATAAAAAGTAAAAAAAGTTGCTTCTTTTAAAAGATGTAAATCCTCAATAACATTGGTTTTGGCCATGTTCTAAATATATACAATAAACAATAAATTTAAGAGTCTCCAAAATGTCTTGTCAAGCTTTCCCGTTTGCCTTTACCCATCACTTATTATTGTTGCTTGCTTACTGCCATCACTCTCTCAGCTAAGATGAACAAGTGCGCATCTGGCAAGGAGAAGTGTGATGCGTGTCATATCTGGAGGGAAGCATTCTGTTGCAGGCAAGACTCCACCAAAGGCTGACGCCCCCAGTGACCCTTTCCTAGGAGCTCAGCCCTTCAAAGGACAAGTGAAGCTTGTAATTCAGTTTTGCTCATAACTAGGGAAACACCTACTAAAATAACCATGAGATCTCACTCGTAACCACGCACTGTACTACTTAAGCCACAGGAGCAGCAGATGGTTGGGCAGGTGTGTGGCACAGAGGACATTTGCGTCTGGTAGCTGGGGCTTAACTGCTGACACTACTCTGATGGACAACTTGATGGATCTAGAGTAAAAACTGAGATGTTTCTTATTATGATCTAGCAGAATTCTACCACCTCACAGACATCTAAAAATGTATATATCCACACAATCTTTCTATTTTTTATTTCTTGTTTCTATATTTAGAGTATTTTAATAACACATAGAAGTATATTAATTGCACATTTTATACAAGCAGAAAATGATGACACCTTTAATGTCCATCTGTAAGTAAGGAAACAGAATACTTGTGATAAATTTATATGATGTTATAGACCAGCTAAAATCATCATGAGTGTATCTAAAAATAATAATACTGAGTTAAAATACTGCAAAAGCAGATGTATACTTTCATCAATTTAATTATACAAAATGATGAAAATATACAAATACAATATATATGTAAAAAGGTAAAAGATGGCCAGTGTCCATTCAAAATGATCGTGCTAAGTTTTGATGATAGTCTTTAGAAAAATGGGGAGAGGAAGGAGATTCAGTGGTCATATTTATGGGTGATTTAGAATTACCCATTGTCTCAGTTACTCTTCTCTCATTGCTGGGACAAATACCCAACACTCAAAATTAGGGAAGGAAAAGTTTATTAGTTCACAGTGACTTGAGGTTTCAGTCCATACTCAGCTGGCTGTAAGGTGGCACATGGCAAAAGCAACCTTTCATGGCAGTGGCAAAGAACAAGAGAACAAATGGAGGCGTTGCAGCTCAGGCAGGTAGCTAAGCTAGCCTCTTTTTCCTACTCACACTGTAATGCAAATGACCTGCCCCAGGGCAAGTGCCACATCCACACCCACAATAATCAGTCACAAAGGACGGAAGCCGCCCACGATTGCATGAGGCTTTGGAGGAACACCTATATACGAACCATAACACCCATGATTATTTACTCCTTAGAAACACAGACTTGGGCCAGCCAAATAGCTCAATGGACTAAGCTCCTGCTTTGGCAAGTGCAACGAACAGGGTTCCTACATCCGGCCCTACACCCAGGGTGTGCTGAGAGGATGACTGAGACTGGGTGTGGTGGCCCATGCATGTAATCCCTATGTTTAGGAGGCTGAACACAGGAGGATCACTATGGGTCCAATCTGGGTAGCAAGACCCTGTAGATCCTGTACTAAATACATTAAGAAAGAAGGAAAGAAAGAAAAAGAAAGACTACAAGCTACTATACCAAAACATTTACAGTTGTTTGTTCCTTGTGATGAAAACATAGGTATTTAATATAATGTCCTTGTGACTTTTCCACATTCTGTTTATTTTTTCAAAAGCACCTAGAAGTGGAGACCAGATCACAAAGTTGCACTGCCTCTGTCTGCCAGCTGCAGATCCTGGTTTGAACATAAAGAACACGGATGGGGCTCTTGGTTTGCCCTTTGCCTGCCGGAGCAAGACTACATGGCCTTCCACGTAGCCTTGGGGCACCTATTGCCCGTGATCTCTGGGACAGTGCTTCTTGGCTGGACACAGCTGTTGAGACCTCTGCACTGCATAGCCGCAAAGTAATTGGAGCACAGCCTCTGTGTGCGTGCGTGTGTGTGTGTGTGTGTGTGTGTGTGTGTTCATGTGTATCAGTGAAATCATTCCTCTCCCTGTTCTGTGGCCTCTTCCAGCACCTGGGCCTCCAGTAGCCTGTATGTACTAAGTTCTTCTCTCCAGTGGCTGGACAGGATCTTCCAGGGACTCTTCTCACAGGAGAAGCTAGGTGTACAGGAGAGGATCACAGAGCTTCCTGAGAAAAGGGGAGGTGGTGCACAGAGATGTTACACAGCGAGTTCAGGTTTGCTGAGTCCCGAATCATATATAGCCATTTGGTGACAGTACTGTGAGTGCAGCACACACAGCACTGCCCCCAAGAGAAAAGCTAAGTTGGGCAACACAAACCATGTCCTTTTTTTAGCCATAATGACTACAGAAACTGCACTATCATGTGGAGAGTTAGAAGTCATTTTCTTAAACTCCTGCTATTAACTTTATATACATTATACAAATATGCATGGCAAGCAGCATTCACCATGCTCATGGAGCACATTTATAGGAATTGGTCCTACCTGCATCTGTCTGAGGTATTCAGAGCTGTCCTCAGCTGCTGTTATATTCAAAGGTGTCCAGCTGAGTTCTTCAAAGAGTTGCTTGTTGGCAGATTGTTGGGTTCTTTCCACAAACTGATAGGCTTGGGGTTTAATCTTTTTGTTTTGGCGTTAAAGTAGAGGGACTTAGTTTTGCTATTTCTAGTATTTCTTATCTCTCTGTCCTTCTTTCAAATGATGAATGTCAGCATTCCACTTATAGTCTTATGTGCAACCATGACCCTTTTGAGGTAATAACATTAAGTATTCAGTGGCCAGGACCTTCCTGTTAGCTTTCATTTACAAAAGCTCTAGTCCAGTGGATGTGATAGCAGTTATTTGAGTGGAGAAAGGCAAGGGAGAAAGGAAAATTCTTGCCCTCTGAGAAACTTGATACTAACAGAGCTTTAAAAGTAGTACTAAAAGATCCATTTTATAGACGAAAGAAAAGAGACAAAAAGCTGAATAATTTGTCAGTGTTACATTGACAAAGCAATTATAATTTAAGTCCAGTCAATTTAGCTGTGAGGACAAGCTTCTAGTCTCAATGTTACACTGGTTTTTTAATAAATTATCAGTCAGACTCATTTGCGTTAGGCGAGTACCATTCTAACACTCTGGAGGATGTCTACATTCTGGAAATCTTGGCCTCATCTCTGGGACACATCCCCCATGTCATGTCTCATCAAAGACCAGCAGCACAGTGTAAAGCTCAAATCACACTGATCCTGCTTCAAGTCTGTGGCACCAGGCAGTGCTGATGCATGGATAGCCAGGCAATTCCAGCTGTAACCTATTTTAGGTATTATCCCCATACAATAAAGTCCACCGATGAGCTTCAGGCTATAGATCATGGGAGGCAGGGAGAGGTTCCACAACTATGTTAAGAGATTAAAACCCCCCACAGACTTCTATGTGTCTTTAGAAGCATCACTGCCTTTGAACAGAGCATACATTTTAAATTAGATCAAAGTGGGTTTTGCTCTCAGCCCCAAAATTTACTGACTGTATGATTTTGAACAAATAACTTAATTTTATGGAGATCTTCAGTTCATTTATTTTGGGATTATGCTAATCTTTCTTGAACACTATGAGAACTAAAATATTAACTGGTGCTTAGAAGGTTCAAGGTGTGCCAGACAGTACCCTTATGTAAAATGAGCACAGTGTTAGTGTCTAATTTCTAAGGTGGTTATACGTATTCAATGAATTAATGAAAGCAAGGTTATTAGAGCCGTACTTGAAATAATAAATCTTTTTTTTTTCTTTGTCTTTTTGAGACAGGGTCTCGCTATGTAGTCAGGCTGGCCTTGAGCTCACGTTTATAGCCCAGGATGGTCTTGAACCTGCACTGATCCTCCTGCTTCAGCCTCCCAAGTGTTGGGGTTACAGGTGTGCACCACCACTCCTGGCTCAATAAATCTTTAATACAACTGGTGATAATTAGTATTTTGCCATAAGCCAATTCCATTTAAACTTTATAATTTATCAACTGTTTTTAGAATAGATTTTCTCTTTTGAACTTGAGACTTTTTATACTGAAACTCTGTGAAAAATACTATAGATACTAGTTTTTGTGTTTTCTGTTTTTTTGTTTTTTTTTTTAAGTCCCATGCAATCATTTAGAACTAGATCATCTCCCAAAGGCTCATGTGTTGGAGATTTGGCCATCAGTTTGTGCCACTATTGCGATGGACATGATGGCTGCCAGGAAGGTGTCATGTCTCTGGAGGCACATCCTCATGGAGAGGATTGGGGCCTCAGGCCTTTCCTGTTCTTCCCTTTGCTTTAGGACCACCACGATGTGAGCGTCTTTGTCCCAGTACTTACCTCTGCCATGCTGTCCAGCTTCACACCAGTCTCAAGACAATGAAACACATTGCTTACAGACAGAAATCACTAAAACCATGAACCAAAATAAATCTTTCCACCTTTGAGACTGACAACTAGAGAGCAAGAGAAAGCTAACACACCATCCTAGTATTAGGGTTCAAATCTTAATGTAACAGAGATAGCAGATTTAAACAACATTTTGCCTTCAGCTTGTGAAGATTGAGAGTCCATTTTGTTTCGGACAAGGCAATAAAATATTTCATAAGATTTACCACAAATGTGTTTCAACATTTTGAACTAAAGCTGGTGGACTCTAGATTTTAGAGAGCATGACCAAAAAAGGAGAGGATGAACATTTGTTTAAATTTTGTTTTTAGTTGACTTTGACAAAATGAAATAAATATTCAAATGTCAAGTCAGAATGACATTTTTTGGGAGAATCTTTGTTTTCTTTGCAAAACATGTAAGGCAGGATTTTTAAGAGAGAGATAAACAGAAGATTAGGGTACAGGCCCGTGAATTCCCACAAATGAGATGAAATCCCACTGAATACTGGTTGCTATAGACAACCAAGGGAAATACCACACTTACAGAAGTAATTTTCAGGTTTTAAATGATGATTTATTATATGTCCTGTTACAAAACAGAATGAGAACCCAGAGAGTAAGATTTCAATTTTTCCTGTGCCATCTGTCAGAGCTACGAACTCAGGAAATTTGCTTTAACCTCTCTGCCTTTCAGAACTATCTTGTGCAATGTTTGTTGGTGGACTCGGTGTTTTCAGTCTCCATTTTAAGCTTCTCTATATTTAAGATTCAAGTAAACAAATCTGCAGGAAAACATGTGACTAAGACATTTCTAGCACTGTGCATCCTGGGCCTTGTGTTGAGTAGGTTAATCAGTGTGTTAACTCACACTGATTAAATATCCAGCATGGGTTAGTCAATGCAAATGTTAAAAAGCAAAGACAAAAATCTTATTCTCATCAAATTCCTATTTGGTGGAATGGAGAATAATGTAGATAATCTCTTCCTCTGCAGTATTAACCATAACAAAAAATGATGTGGATTCCCCACATGTTGGGTATGTGAGAACATTGCAGGTCATTATAGCAATATGCCCAATTGATATCCTGAGAAGCAGGAAACAAGAAACAGAGCCCAGGGAGGGCTGCTGTCTGTTGTAGGTCCCGGAAAGCTGGTTTTACACCTGCAGATAGCGGCTTTCTTTGCTGGTGCCCTGTTTTTTGATCTCTTGCTTGGGATGTTAAGGCTTGTCACTTCCCCTGCTTCTTGGTTATCTGTTAGCATCTGTATGAACCTAGTGTTAGGCAAATGGTAGAAGACATAGTGATTTGTAATCTGTAAAGTAGTCTCGCACATTCCATAGCCTTCTTGTAGCCCTCAATAAAAGTGAGCTGTTTTTGCAGCTCTGGGCTCACTGTGAGAGAGACAATTCTCAGTGAGTCCTCTGAAGCTTATTCATCGGGTTTTCTCATCGTTTCTTTCGGCACCGACAACAGAACAATACAACAGGTCATGCTAAAATAGAACTTCAGGGAGAAATGTTGAACACTTAGGCCACTTCACAAGTGATATTGGTCATATGTAGATAAAGTTGCCATCTCTCTCCATTGGTGATATCATATGTAGCTGTATCAAATGGCCCTTTTGGTGACCATGCAGCCCTTTGGTTGACTATTAGACATTTGAATACTGTTTGCTACTCAGTAAACTGTTATAGCTCCCTTTAGTCAACTCTTGCAGAGCTATGTATATATAAACAGCAGGGCAAACCTCCCACTGTTGCCGTAACCTTCACTGCACAGGATTCAATTCCTGTCCATCCTCCCAGGAAGAATGGTGTAATCTCAATGCTATTTTCAGCCAGCCATTCTTCTAAGAGGAGGTCCATAGCAAGCTAGAGCATAGACATTAAAAGAAAACAGAACAGCGAACAATTCTTATCTAGTATTGTGTAAAGAATCAAAATAACCTCCAGGGTGACCGGAATGTCATTTAAAATGCCGAGAGACATTGCCTGTTATGCTTTCATTGCAAGGACAATCTCCTTTTATAGCAATCAACTTCTTGAGCCCAGACTCCAGTTGTTGACTTTTGTCTAAAGAAATAAGAAACAATGAGTTGCTTATAAATGGCTTTATTTTTCAAGGAATTTGTTGCCCTGTCCTGAGGATATAGTTGGAATTTTAGGGGAAAATGCTGTATTCCATTTACTCCCACTGGAAAAATATTAACAAATATATTGTTATAACTCTAGCAATGTTGTTTTAGCTGTATTGTTTTTGGAGTGCTATTCTGAGCCAGCATCTCTTGTACACAGTAGTCAATTTACTCCTCTTGGTTGCCTTCAGTGGCAAATGCTGTGTTTCTTGATTTTTGAAGCTAAGAGACATTGACCCAGTGGCACAAGTCTGATTGTGAGTTTTTATCCAGGGATTATCCTAACTGTGGATTGGATGTGTGAGGTTTTTTGTTTTGTTTTGTTTTGTTTTTAAGCATGTTTCTGGACTGGGAGATGGGAATCCAAGTTCACCCACCAAACACCTTCTCTTTCCCTTATAGAGAGTCATTTGTGATTCGGTTACCTAAAAACTAGAGTGTGGGAGGTGTAGGCAAGGTGAGATTAATACTTTAGCAACACAGAAAATTATTTGCATATTCAAATGTCTGTTTTGTCAATTTTATCTTTGTCATGGTTTGCATTTGATTGTTAGTAATGTCCCTTAACTACTAAGATAATTTTCCAGTGAATTTTCCCATTGCTATAAATCTTCAAGTAGAAATTCGCTCTGGTAGAGGGAAAAAAGTTTGGATTCTGGATGTAATCAAATGATACTTCAGGTTATATTTTTGAAGTGATTGCTTAAAAATAATTTGCTTAAAACAAACTATGATACTTCCCACAGAAGTAAAGTAAATGACAATTAAGCTATCAATTCTTCTCATTTAAAATTTTCTTGTGGCATTTTCTACCATTACAGAAACAGAGATGTAAAATTTTCACCAGTCTCAAAACATCTCGGTTTTTTAAAAAATTGACATGAATTTTAATAATAGTTTATTTTGTCTATGCCTGGAGTTGCATTGCTTGTTTTTGTTTTTTTTTTTTTTTTTTTTTTTTTTTTTTTTTTTTTTTTTTTTTTTTTTTTTTTTTTTTTTTTTTTTTTTTTTTTTTTCAGTAATCTTTTCCCAAGAACTTTTGTTTTTTGTTTGTTTTCTTGTATGTGTTTAGTTATATTCTGCCTCTTCCTTGATGCATAGCAGGAGACTTAAATGATTAAGTGCCATGAATTAAAAGTTAGGATAAAGGAAATACAGTCATGGACAAAGAATAGAAAAAAAAAAAAAAAAAAACAGAGCAAAAGGTGTATATCATTGTGACTGATTACTATATTGGTATAACACCAGGAGGCAATTTTGGCAGTAAGCTTGCCAGCAGCTAAGTGAAGAAAAACGTGGTCAGTTCTATAGCTCAGAATCCCTAAGATCAAAACAGAGTGACTGCTCAGCAGAGCTACATCTCCTCTCATCAGTGAAGCCAGGCAGCAGTTTTTCTAAGGAGTGCTATGTATGACTACAAAAAACAATTCTTGATGACATTGGAATCAGAGCTGCCTCCTCAGAGACTTTCAGTATAATCTGATAATCTGATCACTTTCAATGATCCCACTGAAGTTGATTTTCCTAAGAAGATTACTAAGGAGATCTTTGAGTTGGTTGTTTTATAAAGCAGAAAATACTCCAGGTGTGGTGATGCAAGCCTGTAATCCCAGCACTTGGGAGGCTGAGGATGGAGGATCTGTGTGAGTTTGAGACCAGCCTGGGTTACAAAAGTGAGCTCAAGGTCAGTCTGAACTGCCTAGCAAGACCCCGTCTCAAAAAGACAAAAAAAAAAAAAAAAAAAAAAAAAAAAAAAAAAAAAAAAAAAAAAAAAAAAAAAAAAAAAAAAAAAAAAAAAAAAAAAAAAAAAAAAAAAAAAACAGAAAATACAGAAATTCAAGAATGTAAAGTTTTGATCCTTTCCTTGCATCAAAGACGCTCCAGTGTTTTAGTCTAGTGCAAGTCCAAGATTTTCCATGTTCAAGAGCACCAGTTATGAGGGATCATATAAGGATTTGTTTAGAATTTATTTGTTAACGTGTGCATCAGAAACACAACTTTTAACATAGGTAAAATGAGGCATCCCTAGATATCAGTCACCAATTGTTAGCTATTGTTGTTACGCACAGCATATTGGAAATGGGCATTGTTAGTACATCATTAGAGACAAGGTGGTTGTAATAGTTATAGTCTTTCATCCTTCTGTCATCTTCTTACAGTGTGGGGACTGGTTTCCTGCAAAGCACAGTTATCCTTGCTCATCTAGAGGAATCCCGTGAGGGAGACAGAAAGATTGGAAGAGGATAAACTTTGTCTTTCTTGTATATTTGCTGCTCACAATTTTTGTCTACCAGCAGCAGTTGTTTCCACAACACTTGGTTCCAGGCTGTAATTTCCTTATCCACCTAGACTCAGCACCCCTAGAGATGCCAGCACAAGCATTTTGATGGTCCCTATGCAGCAGACATGCCATCATGCAGTCCCTTCTCAGAAGTTCAAGTTCTTCTCCATGTTGCCAACTTCTACTAATATGATCTCTTTCTTTCTCCCCAGTCCTAGTACTAGCAGGTGCTTCCTTCTCTTTTTACATAATACATGGTTAGTAATAGTAATATTGGTGTACCAGTGTCAGCTGCACAGACAATTGAGCAACAGGAAGTCAAGGATGCTATCAGCGAGGCAGTGAGATAACACACAATACACAGGTATCATGTGAGAAGAGAGGCAAGCATCTGCTACCCCTAGGGTTGGGGAGAAAGGAAGAGGTCATGTTAGTAGAAGCTACCAACACAGAGGAAGAACTAATAGTAACATTCCAGGGTTTTCTGTTGTGCATTTTTAGTTTCCTAAGCATCAGTAATAATTTTTTACTGGTGTGATTTCCCAGAATGGCACAATGGTAAATGTAGAGCTCCTTCAGAAGATCCCAAAATTCCACAAACTGAGGACTTATTATCCTCTATATCCTTAAATTCATGATGTCTTATAGATTTCAGAAGAGGGATTATATAGAGAATAGCTTATCTTTATTGTCTTTCAAGTAGCTACAATGGTGTATGCTACTGAATTCATGAAGAAGTTTGATCATCAAAGACATTTTAGGAGTATTAAGAAAGTGAAAATGTAATCCAATTACAGTCTTTATGGGTGAGGCCTTGGCAAAATGATAATAAGGTTGTTAAGATGGAACCACTATTGAATGCTGGCAGCTTTTTAATAAGAGAGACAGAATCTCTCTCTCTCTCTCTCTCTCTCTCTCTCTCTCTCTCTCTCTCACACACACACACACACACACACACACACACCTTCTCTATTAACACATGATTCTCTTTTCTACCTTTGGACTCTACCAAAAAGGAGGTCTTTTCTGAGGACTGAGCCAATGTGACTTTAAACTTTGAATATTTACACTTAAAGCCAAAATAACCCTTTTTTTGGTACAGAATAGCATGCCTCAGATATTTTCTTATAGCAGTGAAGAAATATGATAATGCAGCTATGATCACAGGTACAAAATCATAGCACATCTAGGCATGCACTTGGTTATTCAGTGCCTGACAAATCAGAAAATTTACATTATCTTTAGTTCCACCATATTTATTCATATTTTATCACTATATATATACATGTAATATAGAGATTAAAAGGTATTTTAAATACCTTAAGAGGTATTTCTATATCTTTTAAGCAGCTTTTTTTGTGTGTGTGAGGGACCGGGGTTCAAACTCACGACCTTGCACTTGCCAGGCAGGCACTTGTGCCACAGAGCTATCTGCCCAGCTCACTTTTAAGCAGCTTTTATATCAAATAAATATATTGTTAGTATTTTAAAGGATTCTCAACTTATTGCACCTTTTTAGATAAAATGATGTAAGCTTATGCCTAAAAAAACTTCTAATCATCATCTGAAATATGAAGGGAGTTCAAAACTTATGGCAAATGTTTAAAATTTAAAAAATTATAGCAAAAGACATATTTCTTAGAATGATATTATGTTCAAAGAGAGGGAAGTATTCTGAGAGATTGATGGCAGTGTGTCTTTTACTGTAATAATCTGTTTTATCTAAACATTCACTAAATAATTTTATCACATTACAATGATAAAAATTAGGGCAATTTCTGTCAAATAAAAACCTTATGATTTGCCACGGAAAATTATTCACACAGTCTGGCACCATGTAAGCTCTGGCTCTTTCCCACAGTCAAAATGATAACAAAAGATTAATATTTTAGATTGATGCAGGGCTTGAGGCAGCCATGACAGAGTACATCCAGATGCTCAAGAAAGAGGATTTCAGAACTACTTCAGAAAGTGTCAAGAAGAATGGGATCACCATGTGTCTTAGTTATTTCCTCAACGCAATACCTGATACCCACAAATTAAAGGAGAGGGGATTCGTTTGGGCTCGCAGGTTGTCAGTGTTTCAGTCTCCCATAGGCTGGCTCCACAACAGGACAGCATGGCAGAGGGGCAGGCCAGGGAAGCCTGTTCAAAACATGGTGGTGGAATGCGGAGAGACGCCAAGGAAAGCTCAGGGGCCAAGGAAAGCACAGGGGGAGAGATAGACCCAGGCACTCACCCACCTCTTCAGACCAGATTGCACCTGCTGAGCTCTCATTTAACTATGGACACAGCAGTGGAAGAACCCACTGATGAGCACCACACACACACCCATGACCCAATCACCTCCGAAGAGCCCCACCTGAGCGTGCAGGTGGCTTTGGATGACAGGCAGGTGAAATGATAACGGTGTGCCTAAAGCATGGGGTGTATTTTCTAATGACCACGTGTTTTTATTGTAATTTTTTTAAAATGTAAGCATTTACTGTATTTTTTTGTGTCACATCTTACAATTCAGAGATCTTTTAAAAATAAAGATTCTGATGTCTGGAGCAGGGTGGTGTGAAGATGCATCCGTCTGCAGGATGAGCTGCATAGACACCTGCAGTGACAGGGAATCAAGGATGCTGCCAGGGAGGCAAAGCCCATGATTCATTAACGCTTTGTTCACTGGGAGCCAGCATGTGGGCCGCGTCACAGCTGGCCAGGACATGGCAAGGGAACTCCCAAAATGGAGTTTTTTCCCTTGTCATCAGTTGTCACAGGAAAACTCTGACAAGGGAAGACTTCTAGCATTCATCTTGTAATAAACAGACTGTTTGTTCCTCTTATTAATCACTACCCAGTAAATCACTTCAAATATTTTTTAAGCTTAGTACAGGGTCTACAGGGTCTCACTTGTAGTAGTGAGATTGGACTCCTTGTAGTGATGCGCTTGTGTTCAGCCTCCCAAGAGCTGGGATTACAGGTGCTCATCACCACGCCGTGTCTCAGTCCCCATCTCAGCATGTCCTGAGTGTGGGAGCGGCACAGCAGCATGCCAGAGATCAAACCCTGGCTGCTGCCTCTGCCTAAGTATGCATTTTAATCCACTGAACTATTTGGCTGGCCCTTACTTCAATCTTAAAAATGAAAATCCATTTTTCCCATGTTTGTAATTGCAGTTCAAGTGCTCAAGCATGGCACAATGGAAACAGCTCATATATGTATCTCACAGCATCTAGGTCATTGTCTGGAGGTGCCACAGCTCAACATGGTTACATGTCCTGGGCTTTGTTTATGATGCCACTTGATGTGCTCATTTGCTTTTCACACGGTGTCGATTGCAGCTGAATGCATAAAGCATCTTCTATACTCATGTCTGCCTTCTAGGACAAGTATAACAGGAACCGATTCAAATTAGCTACATAGTTTCTCTTTTTCCATGTAGCCTTTCTATGTGCTTAGCCCAGCACTGATAGCGTGGCACTTCCAGTATAGTCAGAATTCATGGTGGTTGGTTTTCCCCCAAGTAAGCACTCCATGAGTGCACAGTTCTTTGACTTCTTCTGATTGAGCCTAAGCATTCGCATAGCATCTTTTTTTTTTTTTTTTTTGCCATCATTTCTATTGGTTACACAGGTCCAATCCACAATCCATTGGTGGGGGGTGTTAAACTAGGGGTTGAAGTTCTTAGGGACACTCAGCTTTGGACAGCATTTATCATAAAATATTTTACATGTTAATATTTTCATTAAATTGTCTTGTCTGACACATATTGCATTCTGCAGGTTGAAAGTGTGAAGATGCATGTCATCTAAGCGGGATATAACATGCAAAAGCAGGCCCTTTGGTTTTGTACATCAGCAGGTTCATTTGCTACTGAACGTGGTGCTCCATGCTTGAGAGTGCTTCTTGAGAGGATAGCTATCAGACTTGAAATTCCAAGTCATAGGATTAAAGGAAAAGCAAATACTTGGATATTCAAGATGGAGGATATTAACTGAAGAGGAAAAATTGATTTCATTATTAGATAAATTTGCCTCTTGGTATCCATATGAGAATTGTTGTAGGACTATCTCATTTCCTAAAGATAATAAAATCCACACACATATTATTTGCCTACAACCTATGCAGTTCTCTTGTACATTTTAACTTTTTTTTTTGTCTTTTTGAGACAGGGTCTTGCTAGGCAGCTCAGGCTGGCCTTGAGTTCATTTTTTTTGTAGCCCAGGCTGGTCTCGAACTCACACTGATCCTCCTGCCTCGGCCTCCCAAGTGCTGGAATTACAGGTGTGCGCCACCACACCCAGCTTTTAACTTTTGTTTTTGTGGCACTGGGGATTGAACTCAGGACCTTATGTGTTCTAGACAAACACCCTAACACTGAGCTACATCCCAGCCCAAACTTGTACATTTTAGACCATCTTTAGATTATTTATATCTAATGCAATGTAAATGTTATGTAGTTGTTGTAGTGTATTGTTTAGAGGATAAGGACAACAAAAGTCTGCCATATTCCACATACACTGACTACTTCAGCTATTTTCAATCCATATTTGGCTGACTCTGCAGACACAGAACCAGCAGATACAAAGGGCCATGTATACAGGCTGTGTAACAGAATAGCAGGTAGTGAGAGAGTGACGTGGGAAAACAGATGGCTGAATCTATAAAGACTATACATAAATGAAGTCCATTTCCATAGAACTCTTACACAATCAAAGAAAAGAAGTTTCAAAGAAGCCTTTCAGACCAGGCATTTAAGAGAGGCTTTAATACCTCCATCCTATAGGAAGGCACATCAAGACCTAACTTCCTTAAGCTAAGTAGCTCATTAAATGCTGGAGCAAAGGTAGGAGCTCAGAGTGTAAAACTAGAATCAGTAACCTTTTTTTTTTCTCTATCATGAAGTCTTCTAAAGCAAACATCATAGACTGCACCAGACAGACTTCTTGATTCTAAATATAAAACCTTTGGCTGGTGGAGAGAGCAAAGAAACTTACTGGAAAATTATCAAGCAGCTTACTTAATGGACAAGAAATTTGAAAATTGGTTTCTGAAACTATTAACCCCAATGGTTATGCTTACTTCAAAGAAAGACGTTGGTTAGGGCATGGCACTAGCACTCCAGGCCCCTGGGCTTTTGCATCCAGCAGCAGCTGTTACCACTCCTGCCCTGTTCATGTTGTTGACTACTTGAGTGAGTGCTTGGAGTCTGAGATCCATCACAATTCAAACCTCAAGTCAAGCCTGAGCAACCTGCATCAGTTGCTAAAGTTTCCAGGTGGTTGATAGAAAAGAAATATCTACACTGTATCCCTCCCTCTCAGTAAGGCACATACATGGTGGAAGGGAGCTCCCCAAATGAAATGGGGATTGCTTGCTGGCTTGCCAGAAATAGCAATGGTCTGTTATGCACATTTTTACCTGTAGAGATGTCAATTCTCACTTGTTCTATTTGTGGCTCCAGAGAGAAGACATGACTTTCATTGGAAACATGTAGTGGTCTGAGGCAAGGTTGCTATGAAAGTGAGAAGTATCAGGCCAAGCCCAGTGTGTTGGTGATTGTAGTCTGTATCTGAGGTACAGTTGTTGCTCACTGAGGTGATGAATGAAAGAATAGAAAAGAATTCAGAGAAAAAAGAAAGATCGCCAAAGGCTGGGACTTGTCCCTGTAACCATAACAACAATGCAGATATTTACCTGCATTGTAAAGCAATCAGAAGGGATAGTGGTGTGTAAGTCGATATTACATCAGCTTGTTGTGAGGCCAAGATTATTGCTTGGTGATCTGAGTAAGAATTGCACTTTTCAGAGCGACATGCAAGAAGGGCTTTCAATGAATTCCCTGCATGACATCCTTAGCAGAGTATGAGAGTTTGACATGTGCAGTCTAGCAAGTAATTATCCACAGATCGTACAAGAAGGAGAGGAATGGGATGGAGCAGAGAGCAGGACAATAGTTTTGGAGGCTTTTAAATTTAATTGGTGGAAGGGAATAGTATCTATTGATTTGTTTAGAGAAATCAACAGGGAAATTCAAGAAGAGAGTATGTAAGAAAAGGAATTTCAGTGTTGGAATAAATTGAGAGAACAATTACTCAGAGAACAATTTGAAAGAATTTGGCAAAAATGGTGAACATGTAAATTCACATGATGAACTCAGGTTTTGTTAACAGAAAAGTTAGACTTGGCATTGACCTAAAGGGATTTGATGAAAAGAACAGAATGAATAAGTTGGTTACCACAGGGGAAGAAAGAACAAGGCAAGGGGCCAGTGGTAGAATAAACATGAACAGTAAAATAGGAAAATAACTTTGTTGATATTATATAAGATTGCTTAGCACATCCAGTCTGGACTGGATTGAGCGCTTAAAAAGGAAAAGTAAGCTGACACCCTGCATTTCATACTTGCTGTCTCATGCTAGCTGGATGCTCATCTCTGTTTTATAGATGGTCATAAGTAGACTGAGAGATATCAAATCATTTGTGCCCAAAACACATATTCTTCACTGGGTCAGAATTTAAACAAAAATCATTGTGGATGCAAAGGCTAAGTTCTTAACTTTACAGTCCTAACTCTTCTTTAATTCATAAATTATTACCTATTTGCATTTATTCCAAGCTAAGCATAAGCTACTTGAGAGTTGCAGTAATAATCAAAGGAAATGAAGTGTATGTGAGCACTACTTTTGTGGAGAGAAAAGCACACTGATGAGGACAAATAAAGATGCCCAATCTGCTGACTTTCCCATCCACATGGGCAGTAACTCTTCAGATTTCCATATGGTTAAAGAATTACTCAGCTAATGCAGATAAAGTAGAGGTAGATGTCTTCCTTCCAAAGATTTCGGCTCCTGCTCTTTGTATAGAGTTCTTTCTCTGAAAAGTCTGCTGGGCAAGGGAATACCTGTTCTAGTGTCTCTTTCATCTAAATAGCTACACAACTAGTCATTTCTGGACCATGGTCATTAAAAAGTTGTACTCGCTTCCTTGATATTCTTTCCTTTCCTTCCAACTAGCTAGTGGCTCCTAAGAACCCCTTTGTGGCCATTCGTTGGTGAAAACAGAGTTTTCTGCCCACCCATTGCTATCTTCAACCAACTTCCAAACAGGAAGGACCAACTAAAAAATTATGCACAAGTAAGAAATAAAATTTTATTTTGTTACGTTTGTATTTGGGGTCTTATTTATTATAGCAACTGGCCTTGCCTGAAACAATAAAACCCAATTATATGGGTTCTTTAATGCTTTTGGTTTTTTGTTCCTGTTTCATTTTTGAGACTTTCAGAATGACCACGTACCTCCATTTATTGTTCCCTGTGAGTAGATCAGAAGGAAAGATGATTCCATAATGAAGGATATTTTTCACAAAGACATTAATCATTTTTTACATTTCTAAATCTTCATAGCATGTACAATTAAAAATTGCATGTCTGAAGCCCCTGGGAAATAACTGTTAAAACTTGCTTAATTATTTGAGCTTAATTCATGAACCTGAGAATTTGCTTAATTATTTGAAATTAATTCATGTACTTAAAGTTGGATAGTCATTAAGTACTTAACAAACATTTGTATTGTATGTCTTATATTAAGTACTATATAAGATTATATGTAAATCTTTTCAACTGTTCTAAAGTTAACTAACACACAATGATATCTATAAGGATTTTGAGGACATTACTCATTGCAACAAACAATATAAATGTCCAAGAATAGTACAGTGGATAATTAAATCTATACTATGGCAAAAACATTGAGTTATTTTTAAAAGAGGGCATGTTTGAACTTTATTCTATATGTAAATGAAGATCACTGACATTTTTTGAGACCATAGGTAAGAGGATAAAACTTATGTATAGTAGGAATACTTAGCCAGAAAGATAGAGGCTCAATTGAATTAATAGAATTGTGGATGCAGTTTCCAGTTGCCCTCGGAATGTGTTTTCACATTTTTTTTAAATAAAAAGAGAACTCTGGCAAATGAGATCATCAAGCTGCAGCTGAGCTGAAGTTAGTACTACCAACCTCCTTAGGATACATGCAACAGTGCAACCAGTTCTGGCCAGAGGAACTGGCTCTTTGACAGAAGACAGGCCTGGAGTGTCATACCTCTCTCAAGTACCTCCCAGAAAGACCTCTGGGCCAGATGGCAGAAGACCTATTAGCAAAACCAGTCCTTCATATCTTAGCCTATTGGTTTATTGACCATAACTCATTAAGTTCAGAAAGGTAAAAAGAGTCATCCAAACACAGAACACAATGATTGTCAAAATTCTGAAGCCCAAAATTTCTGCTTGCTTTATGTAGTTTGTATGCTTATGATATGACTTTGCATTTTCTTTATTTGCTCTAGATTGTATCCCATCCCAAAATCTTACAGTACCCAGCAATCTTCTTTCATATACATAACCCCTATAGAGCAAATGAACATAAATACAGCTCCACTGAGGCTTTCACCAAGTGTAGAATTCCTCGAGACATACAAAACTCTAAAGCATCTCTATGTGTCTAGTAAAACACAAGAAATAGCTGGCAGTTGGGAGGGATTGCTCCTGCAAGGGCTCACCACAAGCTGTAGCAGGTAAAATAGACAATTACTGAAGGATGAAATGAGGCCAAGAGAGCTTTTAGAAGAAGCTTCCGGATGGCCAGCAAAAGCTGAGAACAGAGTATGATGAAATCTGAAAGGATCACAGAGCCAGACCAGCCTGACACCCCAGCAGCTTTGTCCACTTGCAGGACATAGGAAAAGTCATCAAAAGGTAATCCCACAAGCAGACTTTTCCATGTGAAAAGAGAAAGAAAATCCTCTCCAGCTTTGACAAGTCCAGGAGAAAGGGGAAAGAGAATTCCAAAGGGAAGAGTCAGAGATATTTGTATTTCGATCCAGAAATCCTCAGCAATTTTTATTTGATAAATGAAATTTTATCCCATGAGAGTCACTAAGAAGTTTTATCTTTGTTAAATAAAGTAGAAAAAAAGTTAAAAAGGACAAGGAAAATGATTAAGGTTTAGTGAAGGAAGGGTTAATGATTAATTGCTTGATCCATGCTGCATGCTTACATGTGGTAATCTGAGCAAAAAAAATGATAAGAATAATAGATAATAAAACAACCACTGTTAATTTTATGTTCTTGTTTTGAAATTCTGTACCATTTTTATTGTTCTGTGTTCCTTTGTTTTTATTTCTGTTCTTGTTATTTGTTTTTATTTTTTCTCTCTTTAAAATAAAAAGCAAACAGGACCAGGGAGATAGCTCAGTGGTTTAAGTACATGCCTGGCAAGTACAAGTTCCTGAGTTCAATCTCTGGTCCTCTCCACCCCTGAAAAAAAAAACCCAAAATAAATATTTAAATAAAATAGATTTGAATAAGACACAAAGGCAATTACAAGATAAAAAATAAATAAAAATTTACCTTTGTTTAGGCTTTTGAATAAAAATTATTCTAGGACTTAAATGTGGAAAGCCAAGTGTCAAAAGCAGAAAATTTCAAGAAAAAACACATCAGCCTGAACAGATCCTGAGAAGACTGAAGAGTGGAGCAAAAGTAAGATTATAGGAATAAATAATAAAGCAATGAGCAGAACAAAGTTTATTGTTTTACAGTTTACCATGATTTCACCTAGTATTCAGTCATTTTCTGCATTGCCAGGCTCCCTTTATTAGTGTAATTTTAAACTTATGCAATCATTAGTATGGCTCAGAATCCATGTAACTTACATATTGTTTGCACTCTGAGTAGCAGGCCGAGGAGCTTACGATGCACAACCTTTCATCAAACACTGATCACCACCTCGTGACATCAGTAAACTCCCTCAGGTAGGAAACTATCAAAGGCCCTCTTTTGCTGCATACAAGGTATTACATACCCACCAAAGAAACAAAGGAAACTGTGAAATACGAAAAATACATCTTTGCCCTATGGTTGCCATATGGATTTCCTCTATTTCTTTCAAAAGAAGACATTTGTAATAGGAAACGCAACGAAAAAATGATTAGTCTCTAGTTTCCACTAAGAGGCAGATAAAGTTTATTTAATCCTTGTCTCAAGCTCTCTACCGATCATTACATTCTTTGGCCTACAGAGGAGACCAAATGTCTCATCTCTTTTGGAGAGAAGGAAAGAGAGAGATTAGGTATGAACACCTTTAAAATAAATTAGTGTAAGGAGAATTTAAGGACCATTAGGTTCCACTTCTTTTTCATTCTAATGAAAACTTATATATAATGTTAGGCCTCAAGATTTCTTCATCCTTTGGAAACTTTGGAATTTCCACTCCATAACTATACTGACCTTCTTTGATGACCAAGAGTTAGTAGCATTAAATTTCTGTAGAAAGCACGGTTTTTCCTTTTCTCTTTCTTGTTGATGGTTATTCTTTTCTGCTCCTCTTCTTGTGTGTTCTCTCCTCTCCTTGTTTGCTCTTGATCTAAAGAAGCTGACTCTTACACACTACATCACGTAGACATCCACTAAGGCTACTTTACAGCTATGTTTGACCAATAGAAGATGCTGGCAGTAGGCTGAAAGGGGTTGGGGAGACAGAGTCAGAGATACTGACAGACAGGACACAGACAGAGGGGGCAGGCTATGTGCCCACCAACCTATCTCTACTTTGGTGCTTTGTATTTTAGTATTATTCCACAGATATGCTTTTCTGGGCATTCTTCACGTTAGGTCCTTTCATCAGAAACATTTTCCACTCTTCTGGCCTGGTTGTCAGAGCTAGAAGTCCATCTTATGTGAGTTGCATTGCAAGTATATCCTTGTCTTTTGGCTCCTAGTTGGATGTCTGAGGTGAAGATTTTTTAAAAAGACATTTATTCCCCTTTGCCTCTGTTTGGTATTGTGGTTTTAACTCCTTTTCTTCAATAGATTATAGATACAATTAGACAGCTCCCACTACCACTACCCTCACTCTAGTTTTCATCTGGCTCTAATAATGCTATAGACCTAAGGATGAAATGAAATCCCATTATTGCTTGTTGAATTCCTTAACTATACATATGGCTTTGTAAGTAATCCATCACATCAATGATACTCTCTGACAAGAATTCTGTTTTCTACTGGGGTCCTGACCAATGCATCTGAGAATGAAGACATGACCAAAGTTGAAATATACAGGTAGGAAGCATATGGAAAAAATGAGATGGTCAGTTCTTTGGACTGGACATGAGCTTCAATGAAGAAATTAATGAGCCTGAGGTAACAATGTAGTGAAGCTGCTTGGATATATCATAGACACATCATCAGCAGTTCTTGCCTACTGGTTTATCTTCTTTTGGCTCCTGAAATCCAAAATCCTATTAGGTTCTTGGAACATGTCAACTCTACACCATGTAACAAACCTCACTCCCTTCCATCCTTTTTGTAGCCATCACCTTATTAACCTCAAGTGTGGCTTTTGATATGAAACCCCCAGAGAGGTTCTTTTGACTACCTTCTCTTGTGGTAGGAAGTTACACTCTTCATTATTCTGGGTATGAACTTATTGTTTGTGTTTTGTGTAACACTTAACAGTTTGAAATTATTTTTTATGTGTGTTTTACTGTCTTTTCTGAATATAAGTTTTATGACAGGATAATATTCTTTTTACGTTATATCTCTAGAGCCTAGAATAGAATCTCAAACATAGAAGATAGTCAGTAGTCATTGACCAAATGAAATAATTTGTGTAAAGGTAAAAACATAGTACACTTGCCACCTCTTTCTTTTCAATCCACTCATTAACACACTTACTCAGTACTCTGTAATGCCACCAATATACTCTGAAAAGCTCATTATGCAAATACAAACACTAATAGGTAGCAATGCTTCAGCAAAGGCTCTAGTTAGGACAGTATCTAAGATAGTTTGTTTTCTCTTCATATTATATAAATCTTTTGCCTTTTACTAAAGATTTCCATGGAGGAGAGTACCTCAAATGTACTAAAAAGAACTTTGAAAGTAGCACTGTAGGAATTAATCCCAGATTTACCAGTCAGTGGTAAAATGACTTGACCAAGTCATTTTTCATACAAAATCTGTTTATTCCTTCATAAGTGGAGAAAATCATTCCAACTTGTGTAGCTGATGAGCTCTTGGCATTGCTGTACTCTTAGTCTATGTTATTATAATAACTATGTAATCACGATCAACCCGAGTTTTATTCTTGTTTATCTTTTGATTGTTCAGAAATTCTGCTTGTCTTGTTCCCTGTTGAATTTATCATATCTATGTTAGTATCTAATGCTTTCAGATTCTCAGCAGATATTTTTCTCGATGAACACTGAATGAATGATTATTTATACTTTCAGATGAACTAATATCACATTGATTCAGACACTCTTGTAAGAAGTTTACATACACATAATGTGATTTATGTCTGCATAAAATGCATACTATTATAAGTAAAATAATTAAATATTAGGAAAAGGAAATAATTGAAATGGCATCCCTTTCCATCCTAACAATTCTACGTTTTACTAGGAAAACTAGTATCAGTACCTGAAGATGTTGCTTTCAGAATACTGTCAAACTATAGCTTCAGTATTTTAAAATAGGATGGTAATGTAATTTGTGGAATTTCCCAAGTGCTGAATTTAGTATTTTATAACATCTCTAAGGACATTAATTAATACAATTATGTATCTCCATTCCAAGCCTGAATATTATAACACACAAAGTTTTGAGCAATACACAGCCACCAAAATATTACCTCTTCAGAGTGAATAAATTATTTATTTTACTCATAATACATTAAAAATGTATTAAAATTAAATATCCATGATGCCTAATTTTGGTGGCTCAGCTATTTCTCTGATACATAAGCAACATAATTAAAGAAGGTGGAATTTAGAGTTAAATAGAACTAGAACTATATCTTGGCTCTTCTCCATATTAAATAGGAGATAGTTTCCAAGTTATTTAGTTTCTCTGAGCCTCAGTTTCTGACTTGTAAAAGAATTAATAATACTAATGCCAATCAGGTACTATAGGTATTAATTAAATAATATACATGAAAGCAATTCTCACAGCCAAGGAAACTATGAAGTTCTATGCAAGCAGTCAGTTTTCTTTCATTGTTTTATAATTACTAAGAACGACTGTCTTTGAAATTAAATATTTTATCAATATTTTATATCATGTATTTCAAACAATTTTTCACTTAACTTTTAAGATAAGGCATCTTTAATGAAGCAACTTAGAAACAGTTCTGTTGCCACTGTTTTTGTGGTGTCTTTTTCTCAAACAACAAAACTAAGACTTTAGAATTATGTAGATTTTTATGAACAGTACATTTTCTAATAAATAAAATGAAACAGCCAGAATTTATGATATTTGTCTTTTAGAATATCCTGTGTCATCACTTGTTGGATTTGCTAAAATAGTACCAGAATTTTGAATTATGGTGTTTGTTTAATCAGAAATGAAAGATTATATTATTTAAAACCAATAGGAAATGGTACCAATTAGGATGATCTTTGGTAGCTTAGGTTAAGACCTTCTGTCAGAAAACATTTTATTTATCAGTTAATTGCACTGATCATAATTTGTGTCCAGGACTGTGCAGAAGTCACTGAGATGAGCAAGGACCATGTTTTTTGGGAATTTCTATCTGGGAGAGAAGAGAAAGAAACTAAGTAGTCGTGATGCAACAGAAACTTTTGCAAGTTGAAGTAGAGTCCTGTGGGATTTCAGAGGAAGGAAAAATTCTTTTCCGTGGAGGGGAGATGGAAGACTGTGGGGGATTTTTATATTTGGTGGATGATAACAGAAGAGCTCAAAAGAAGTTGCTATGAGCTCAGGCACTGTAAAAGTGTCTGCAATCTAGAAGCTCAATTATTAGGAAAGAGAGCTTAGGTGATCATGATGCTTTCATCTGGGGAACCCCAAAGACCTTAAGGATATACTCAATTACAAGCTGGTATGTGACAGCTTTTCTGTGCCCTTAACACATCCTCAGTTCTGAAGCAACTCACATTACATGATAGCCATTTATTTTTCTGGCTCCCTGGAGAGTGGATGGGCTCTTGAATAGCGGAGACCCTATCTCCCCTTTTTGTAGTGCAAAGCCAGGCTCTGGCAAATTAAACACTCGACATATGACTGTGCTGTGGAATGGAAGCCCTGCCAAGCCAGAGAAACCGGGAAGGAAGAATGGATTCCCTATTGCCAGAGCACTTTAAGTCCTCTGCAGACAGACATCTCAGGGTCTGGCAAGGATAGTGCAGTCAGGTCATGCAGGCAGGAGGCTTTTGCTGGACCACCTCCAGAAGAGGCCAGGGTTGGCTGAGCTACAGTGGCACACTGAGCCCCAGGGAAGGTGAAACTATGGCATTACTCAGCTTTGCTCAGCAAAGAAAGCTCCATTATTCTCTCCTAGCCTCTGGCTTGAGGTTAGTTGTGATGACACGGTGCTTGAGTGCAGGCCTGTGGGTGCCAAAGTGAGAGAGAGAAAAAGACCCGAGTGAGAAAGAGTCAAAAGTAAAAGCTTAGAGAACGGTTTTATTTTCTTCTAAAATATTCTGACTGTATATTCTTCTGAAGGGCTGTGGTACAAATAAACCTGAAAACAATATGGAAGAATAGTTTGGGGAAAGAGGTACTTTTTTACCTTTGAACTGGGAAAAAAATACATTGAAGGGGCCCGGCAGGATGGCTCAGTGGTCTAAAGCGCCTGCTTAGGAAAACTTAGGCAACTGCAGGGACCGCGGTTTGATCCCGGCACCACAGGCTGTGCCAGCCCTGCCCGCAGGGCAGGCTGAGCCGGCCATAAAAATAAATAAACAAACAAAAGTTCTGAAACAAGAAAAAAAAAATTAAATTAAAATTAAAAATTCTAAAAAAAAAAAATACATTAAAAATAAAAACCCAGGTCATTAGTTACCTAACTTGTCTCTATAAGACTACAGAGTCAAGGAAAAATTTAACCATGAGGAAAATATTATTTTCACGCAAATTTTCCCCTTGATTGTAAATTAATTTTAAGCATAATTAATTTGCCCTCAAAAATGTTTTTCAGATTAAAACAAAAGATCTTCTAGAACAAAATAATGCAACTGACTGTATATTTAAAAAGTCAAAAAAACAATGAAGCTGTCTCTCACATTATTGTTCTTGGACTCCCCACATCAGAATCATCTGGAAGTGGATTAGATTGCAGACTCATCAACCCCATGCAGTCAGCACCTTGGGAACAGTTTTCAGAAATCTTCATTTTAAATACATACTCCCTTCCAGTGATTCTGGTGTCCACTAAAATGTGTGAATCACCACTGTGTCACCATCTTTGAAGATTAAGCTTCTCAACCAGTGTGTTCTCGGGACCCTTTCTACTGTCTAACTTCATCAAAAAGCCAGCAGGAGGTCAGGGAAGAATGAAAAAGACAAAGTAAGCATCGAAGGCTTGACCGTGCAGAAAGGTTGGAGTCATCTTGAGAAGCCAAACATAAGGACAGAATGAGCCCACAATCACAATGATGGCAGACAGAGCAGGCAAGAAGCAGAGGAGGCAAGTGCAAGTGTCTAATGAATGTATGAATTATGGGATTAAGGGGCTCCATCTAAAAAAATCAAGAAATCTGCCAAAGACATGGAACGATGGTGTTTTGTTTTGTTTTGTTTTGTTTTGTTTTGTTTTGTTTTGTTTTGTTTTTGGCTGGCTGAGGTTGCTTTAAGGGCAGGTCTCATGCTCCTTCATGTAGGGGTGGGAATTGAACCATAGTCCCCGGGGTCTGAGTTTGCTGAATCATGTGCTTTAACCAACTGAGCTACCTAGCAAGCCCTAGAACAACTGATCTGGAGTGAATACTATAACTATACTTCAAACTACAAACTATGCAAGAATAACTGTCCTCACCCTGAAAGTTGTTTTTCTGTAATAGCAGGAACCACAACTCTAATTTGGCCAGACTGATATTTATACACTATTAAAATATGGGTAAAGTTGAGAATTAGATAATGCAGGATTGCATAATACTTAGTTATTATTTCTCTCCAGAGAGGCAAAATCCAGTTTGAGTTCCTAAGCCCTGCAGAATTGTTTGATCGATAACAATAATTACTGTCTGTTGAATATTTTTATGAGTTAGGCATAGTTTTCAGCATACTTTATGTATTCATTCACTCATTTAATCCATTCAACCACTGTGTGAAGTACATACCTTTCATGTAACTGGTCTACAGATGAGGAAACTGAGTCAAAGACAGACCAAGTAAATTTCTCAAGAGCACATGGGCTCTGAGGGCAGGGCTAGAATTTTAATAATCTATAGTCAGAGTCTGAAATTGCAGCCACTGTCCATAACATCTGCTGAAGATTAGATATACTTATGGGTTTTATACAGAGATCAACTCTCAGGGGCTGGTGAGATAGTTCAGCAGTCTAAAGAACCTGCTTAGGAAAGCTTAGGCAACTGCAGGGACCATGGTTCCATCCCTGACACCACATGCTATGCCAGCTCCACTCCCAGGGCAGGCTGAGCCAGCCATAGCATAAATAAATAAAGTTAAAAAAAATATCAACTTTCATTGAAACTATTAACACTCAATAATTGATGCTGTGACAATTTCTATAAAATTAGAAAATGAATTTACAAGTTCTCTGTATGATACTTGTTTTTATATACAACCAATGGTTTATGAATAAATGTTAATATTTGTCATAAAATGATCTAATTTATAGTATGGATTTATAGTATGGTATGGTTTTCACAAGAAACAGTGCCAACCTAATTTTCATGGTAAGAAGGTAAGCGAAGACTCTAGATGCTCAGTGATTGTGTGTGTGTGTGTGTGTGTGTGTGTGTGTGTGTGTGTTTGTTATATGGCATGGATTCTTCTTTTCTTTATTTGCTCAGATTTTCTGAACCTGTTTAAATGTTTATTTTTAACTCTCCTTACGGTGCAGGAACCCACAAGGCACCATTCCTTTTTTCTCACATCTCTAGAGCTTTTTTCTGCCTCTGTCTCCAAGGCACCCCTTTGTCACACAGAAGGAAGAGACAAAGAAAGCAAGCCCAGGTGAAGAAAGCTCTATCATTCTAAAATAAAGTGGAGCTATTTTCAAAAAGAATGAAAAATTAGTGAAACAGAAAAACACTTCTTAATGGCTCTTTCTTGCTGTTGCAACATTCACATTTATGATTTGTCTTTCCTTTTAAAGTCCAACATTCAAGGATGTCTTTGGGTAAGTCTAATTCAATATGTAAAATAAGATGACAATTTACAGGTGGTCACTGGTCTATTCTTCTCTATAACTAAGAGCTATCCTCTAATTCTGCATGGGAAGTGAAACCCCTCTGGGGAGAACAAATACTGACATCATCCACACACATACATCACACAAACTACCTCATCAGGTACAATAAACACAAACAGGGACAGGTACATCCAAAGCATTGGAGAACAAATATGAAAATCCGCAATCTAGAAACAGACCAATTCAGCATGCTTTCAAGTTTAAGTGGCCATTCTAATTTTACACTCATCTGAATGGGTTAGAAGGTCTCACTGTGTATGAGAAATGTGGAAATGCAGCCCTAAAGAAGAGTAGCAAATACAATAGAGGTGATAAATGTGAAATCTAGTATCAACTAAAACAATGACAACAAAGATGCATTTACGAAACTGTGTGCTCTAAATAATGGTTTCACAGGGAGACTTTGCTTTTGTTTTATTTTCTGTTTTTCTACTCTTAGGCAAGTTGTTATTAATTCAAAAGGCTATTTCTATTTCAATAGGTCAATAGCAAAGCTGTGTTCAAATGAAGTTCTTCCTCTCTCCTAATCCCACTGCTATGAAGGTGAGATTTTTTTATGGTCTCTCCCTCTATCCCTCCCTGTCTCTCTTCTACTCACACACATAGAGAAATATACTTACACCAAGGACATTAATAAAATATATTCCTGGATCATTTGGGGAACTACAGGGAATTTAATAATATTGTAAGAAAGAACCAAAATTATTCATTAGGGCAAAGATGCATTTAGATTTGCATCCTACAGCCTCTGGAACATAAAGTATAGCAAAAGCCAAAGGCAAATAATAAACAAAAAAATTCCTCTAAGCATTGAGAACTGTCATTGAAACACCACCAGATAAATAATGTAGACTGTTTGTAATTTACTTCCTTCAAAGTTTTGACTTTTTCTTTTCTTCATTTTATTTTTATTCTTTACCCTTAGAAACATCTGTCAATATCACAATTTAAATTGTCTCGGAAAAGTAATGTGAATTAAAGGGCAGAATAATTGGTATTCCTTTTTACACTTTTCAGAATAAACTAAAGAAACAAAGGAGGAAAAGTCAAAACCAAAGATATTTAATATACTTAAACAAATTTTTTACATGAGTCAAATTCCAGCTACCCTTTTAAATGTGTTAAAATCAGTTTTCAATTTTATAACATTCTCTCTTCATCATTTGATACACTTTTTCCCCAAGACGTAACCACAGGGCTGAATTTGAACTGTACTAAGCCTCTCCATTTACATATTAAAATGTTAACTCACATTTATTGAAAGACACCCAGACAGGGTGGGGATAGAAAGTGATAACTTCTGTCTCAAGGCCCCAAATCAAGAATGGTCATTACCTTAAGGTTGCAATTAGTATTGTTCATGATATTTTTGCAAGAGTTTACTTTGGCTTTGACTTATAAAGTGATAATCATCCAGCAATAAAATGTGTCACATTGCCAGTGCTTCAAAGATGCCACGACAGATTTCTGTGTCTTCTGGGTTCCTTTCAAAAACTTTCCACAAGCCTGCTTTGAGATAAGAAGCAAACTACCGGTGCTCTGATGAGATACCTAGCAAAAGATCCAGAAAACAACCGAATTGATTAAAACACACTTCTATTACACCAAGACACTTTGTCTCTTCCCTTTTCATTTTTTCCTTGGTTGTTTCTCTTATATCATAAGACAAAACCATAAGACTATTAAAACAAATCCACAGAAGTTCATTTTACTTATGCAGAGAAGTAATGCTAGCTCTGGAAACTGAACACTCCACAGCAGCCAAGGAGGGGTCTGCAGGCTTCCCTGTTTGAAAAAGATGCATTAGCAGTTCTTCAGGGATGAATAGCTGATGCCTGTTGGATTTTTCTTTTTTGTACTATTTCATCATCGGTACACATGCATCATCCCTCTTGTCATCGAAAGGTGTTTGGCGTGTTCTAAGGACATATAATTGTGATGAATGAATTCATTCACGGCTTTCTATGATTCTTCTGGATGATCATCTAGCACACTTATAATTGATCTTGCCTGTGCCTCAGTGCTGTCTTCAGTGATTGTTCTTGTTTCCTGAAAAATCGAGGTTCAAGGAGCACAACACATAAAGCTAGACTTAGCAATAAGATTAAATATCTTTCAGAAAGTTTTCTTGCTAAGGTTATTAATGCAAGAGATTTTATTCATTTGTTTATGACCAATGTCTTTCAAATTGTAAGCTGCATAGTTGGTTTTCAAGAAAGTTTATTGAACAAATGTATAATAGGCAAATTTTAACTAACATGCATTTTTTCCATTCAGACATCAGCCTGGCATGCTATTGACATTAATGTCACCACACAATGCCTGCACTAAGAAACATCCTTGCTTGTTTTGGAGACTACAGAATTTCGTGACCTGAACCCAGGGAGTGAGGAAGACTACAGTCTGGAATTACAGAGCGTCCCTCGTGTGCTGTTGCTATCCCAGACTCTACATTCATTATCACAACTCTCTGACAAGAACACTTCAAAAACATCATAATCCCCATTTTACAGCGAGAAAACAGGCTTGAACCTGTCTTGTCCCAACGTCTTTGCTAGGGAAAATTGGTTTAACACTAGGATTTAAATAGAAGTTATGAGAGATAACAAGTCGGTACCATTGGAAGGTGGCTGAGAAGTTACCATGCAACAGAAAAGTATGCCAATCTTATTAATTTCCTATGCAGAGGTCTCATTAATGAAACACACACACACACACACACACACACACAGAGTAAAATAGGAAGGTGAGTCTCAGAACTTGGTCTTTGCAGGCCCCAATTTATACATCTATGGACATTTTAGGGCCTTCATCTTATTGGAGAAATAAAACTTCCCGACTTACTTCTAACTGCATCTCAAAGGACTTACATAAGATTTATTTATAGGAAGCCTACAAAAGCTTCTTTTTTTCTTCTCTGTTTTGTTAAAGCTTTTGTCAAACTGAAAGAGAAAGTAAATCAAGCCAGAAAGCCTGTATTTTTCACTATAGTAGCAGTCAAACAGTATGTGTATAGCTAAGGCTAAATTTTTAAGATTTACTTCTATTTCTAAAGCATAACAGAATAAAAATTTAAATAGGTTGAGGTGAATGCTCACAACATACACAACAAAATAGGTTTAAAATTCCTGTTATATGAAGGAATTATATATATTTAGAAAAAATCATTAAGGTTTCCCTTAAATCCTTAAGAGAAGAGATAAGAACGAAAAAGAAATAGAAGTGACTTAATAAACATTTTGCAACTCTTTAATATTACAGTAACTAAAACTGAAAATTAAAGCAATAATATAGTTACATTTCCTTTACTTAAGAAATATGGTTAATTTTTATTTTTTAAAAGAGTACACAGGGAACCACCCACTCAGGGCCCCTCTCAGACAAGAGTTTTCTTTTCCTCAATAACTATGTTCTGCTCATTAAAAAAAAATAAACAATAAAAATAAAAAAATACACAATGTAGGTAAAAGTATACATCTACATAAGTCAGTTTTATAAAGAAGTGTATAAATATGTATTAACCAAGACTTAATGTGTTTTCAGACTTTAAGTCTGAGGAAATAGTTTTAAATGCAAGAAAATATTTAATATTAGGGTGTTTTTAAAAATCTTTCCTTTCAAATAAAAACCAAGATACTTAAATGTCGTGAAATAGGAGACACATAGATTATTTTATAGCATTTGAAAATATATTTTTGTGATACAGTAGTAATAGCTATGTAACTACATTATAGTATGATCTTAATCATAGAAATGAGTACTTCAAACCAGGTATTGTGGTACACTCCTGTCATCCCAGCACTTTGGGAGGATGAGATAGGAGTTTTGCAAGTTCAGTTCCGGTGTGGACAACTTAGTAAGATCCTGTGTCAAAATAAAAACTTGAAAAAAGTGCAGTGCAGGATATGCACCTCAATGCTAAGTCCTGGGTTCAGTTCCTAGCTGTAAATGTCAGCGACAGCAGTAGTTATCTCTACTTAGTCGATTTATTAGTTTTGCTTGCTTTGGTATATTTTCTCAATTATAATCATTAGAAAAACATTATAAAACAAACAAACAAACAAAAAAACTAGAACGAAAGCAAAACTCCAATCATACAGCTGGGTAAGATGAAGTAAAAAAAAAAAACAAATGTAGCTGTGCACATCTCAGTCTGGCCTGAAACGTCTATGCAGCCTACCTTAGTCTACAATCAACACTGCAGCACAAAGTAAATGCTGGCTCTGTCGGCCAGGTCTATACGATACAATGAAGCATGACGAAGTGACCATCCAAGCAAACACGTTATCAGGATGCAGTATCCAATATCCAGAACAATCACAATGATGGTCCAATCTACTCTGAACCCCCTGGACCTGTGTGGAAGGTGTGGCTAATGCTCTGTACCACGTCTGAAGTAGAATGGTGGGCCTCAGAAGTCTACGTAAAAGAGAGTGACCACAATGATAAAATGTCTGGAACCTTGTCACTTCTCAGCTTACAATTCTCCCCTGCTTCTAATTCATGTCATAATTAAGGCCAGAGCCCTGCAAGACCCTGCGTCTCCCCAGTACTCCCCTTGATCAAAATCTAACTACATTGGTCTCATCGCAGGGCCTTTAGTGTATTCAGATCCTCTCCACAGCAGCACTGCTGCACACACTGCTTCGTCGGGCTTGGATGCATCTGCTGGCCCCATCTCTCCTCTCATATATACCTTTCCTGTAGACCAATTCTTCATTTTTCACATTGTAGAACAAGTATTTCTTTTCTCAGAAATAATTCTGTGACCACCCACCTAGAAAGCGTGCCCTTGTTGCCTTCACATAATTATCTTTCTTACGTTTGAATTTCTTGCTAGATTGTAAATTCTATGAGGACAGTATGTGTGTGTTATATCCCCTCAGAGCATGGAGTATACTTTAATTATTTTCTTAATGAATTCTGAAAAGACTATATATGTTTTTAGGACCACCTACAGTTCCACAGCTCAGCTTCTCCACATGTTCAGAAAATGGGAAAGAATAATCTGAAAAGAAGGTAGATGAGAGAGGAAGGAGTATCATAGCCACCTATTGCATGTACATGTTCTGCCACTTCACTCATTAAAACTAAGGTTAGCAATTATCCTGGGACCATAAGAAAGGACTTTCTAAATTTTAAAAATAAACTGCGGTTTCAGATGTGAATAATTTATGCAGTGGATTATTCCCAAGTGTGCCTTAAACAACACAGATGTGTTTTTTTTTTCTATATAGTTCCTTACCATAATAAATAACATAAATTTAAATCAACTTCTATATTGTATAGCTGTAAACTATGAAGTAAAAAAATGAACATTTTGTGGAGTGTGTATTTTGCATAGTCAAGGTGAGAAATAAGTTTTAAAGGAGCCTATATTTTATCAGAAAAATATAAAATTAGCAGCTAGTGTGTTGAGCTCCCTTTTATGAAGTATGTGCAAGTCACATGCGATTATAAGCATGGGGCATGGTTGTTAGAGAGAGTCCCCTTACAGGTAACTGGGTTTGTGTGGGCTTTGCATAACCTCAGAACATATGATTCTATGACCTGGAATTTCTGGAACTACATACGGGAGAGAAGATGTAAGTCAGCACAGGACATGAATCTAAACAAAGAAAAGGTTGGAGAAGAAAAGGGAATGCAACCCTGCCTCAGAACTTTCAATCTCATCAGTTCAGGCCTTGTCTGGGGCAGGAGCTGGCAGGCCTCCCAGAGAAGCCCAAACAAAGCAACCTAACAGGACATTGCAGACTGAAAGGAGACCTAGGCTGGGAGATGAGAAGATGAAAGCTTTGTATTCGGATTCACCGAGTGTTGGGGGTGGGGGTATGAAAGGCAAGCTTTCAGTTCAGCATCCTTTTCAATTGACTTCAAGGCAACCTTTAAAACGAATGTCCTCAGTAGAGGGCAGTTCCCCAAATCTAGAAGTCTGGGTGGTAACAAGCTTGGCCAACTGTGTTGAAATTTCAGTGCAGTGCTTTCTCTGTCTTCACTCTTTTAACCCAAAGCTGTGTCACCAGTCTGGAATGGTCAGGCCTGTTCAGTAAACCTAGCTTCTCAATCCTTTTGTGTTTGCTCATTCTCAGTGCAAAAATCGTCCAATGGTCTTCTTACTCTCTAATCAAGGGAATTAAGATTGTAGTGGAAAGAAAAACAACTAGTGTTTGGTTTGAGAGAAAGATCTATACATATTATGCTTCTGTTTAAGATAAGACATTTGAAAACAGAACTATACCGTGTAATTCTGTCTTGCTTAGTAGTGATTTTTTTTTTGCTGATGCTGTTTAAATGTAGGGATTCCCTGTAAAGTGAGGCATATTTTTCTTATTGTGACTACTGATAAAAATATTCACTGAGTTTTGGTTGTGCCCAGAGTTTCAGGCAATGAGCTGAGAGACTTGAATGCCTATCTCCGAATCCTAACAGTGGCATGTAAATAGATGCCTTTATAATCCTTTTCACAGAAAGGACCAGAGCAGGTAGAATTTTTACCTCAAATCTGCAAGCTTGGAAAGGTCAGAGTCAGGGAAAGTTCTATTTGTAAATCACCAATTGAGTATAGTTTTGCGTAAAAAAAAAAAAAAAAAAAAAAAAAAAAAAATCTGTGATCTGCTACTATGAACAGAGAAATATTTTTCACATTTTTTGTTCATTGTGGGAAGAAGTGTGTCCAGCAAAGAAAATGATGATCAAAGATGATTTATATTAGAAATTGTGTATTGTCTATTACTATAAAACTTTTTAAAAATGAGAGTACCAAAATTAAGAAATAATATTATTGTACATTTACCTTTATTGTAAAATTTCCAAATATCCTCTAAAATAAATAAAGTACTATAATAAAGCCCCATATACTAAATATCTAGTCTCAATAATTATTGTCATTTTACCATAGTTCCTCGAGCTATTTTCATTTGTTTAAAGAAATTCCACATATCATGACTATTAGCCCTAACATAATTTACTAGTCATCCAGAAAAACTAATTTTTAATACATTTATCATCTCTAAGATAAGGAACAAGTATCTTATCATCACATACAAGCCCATATTCTGATTTCCCTTTGGGCTCCAGCTTTACCATTGACTTTTCACACTTGTTAGAATAAATTCATCCTGATACTTGTGAATGAGGCTTAAGAAAACTGCCTCTACAGGCAAAGCAAATTCGGAAAGAATTTGAAAACAGAAAAGTTGGATGGGTACCCGGTTGGCCAGGACAGTGTAGAGAGTGGCTAAAGCTGGAAAAACTTTGGTTCTGAGGAAAACATTATGGCTGAGATAATTCCAGTCATTAGTTGCTATGAAGCCTTGTGTCTTATGATACTAGCTTTGTCAAAAGTATTTATAAATAAACAAGTCTATTGTGGTTCTTCATTTCCTCTTCTCTCATCTAGAAATAGGCCTTCGCCTGACCCCAGCTTTTGTATCTTTGTTTTTCTAAATCCCCTTGCATTTTTCCCTTGGACCACTGAGAGCCATATGGGTCACAGCAGGCCTTGTCATAGGAATTCTGGAAATTCATCCCAAGTCCCATTACTCTCAGTTGTCACAGGAACTGAGTTTATATGAGGCATCAGAGTATAAGAGAGCTGCTCTGTAATCACACTACCTAAATTCTTCAATTTCTTCCAAGGTGCAACTTTATGAAAGTTAATCGCTATGTCTTTATATCCTTACATAAAACAGAAATATTAATTAGTATCCATCATATGGAGTTATTGAAACAATTAAATGAAATAATCTGAGAGTTAAATGTCATCCAACAGTGCTTGGCAGATAATAAATGCTCAATAAATATTAGTTGTTGTCATGACCACCATCATCATCATCTTCTCCAACATCATGATGATTATTATCCTGATGGGGATTATCTCCAGGTCATAAAATGATCTTGTAGTTGATCAGGGCACAAGAATAAAAAGCTGGAGAGGAATCAAGTTGTATATCACCAACTTCTTATTATTTTCCAAAATTATCTTTTATGCTGTCATATAATTCTTACACTTTAGGTAGGCTTGTTAAGTTGTGAAAACAAGCACACAAACAAAAAATCTACTGTCCTGAGCAAATGTTGAGTTCCTTAGCCTGTACTTCTAATCCAGCATCCTCTACCAGGGTCTGCAGAGGAGGACTCTTTTGGTTGTATTGAAGCCAAGGTCTTCATGCATTCCATTGCTGCCACGAGGCTGTCTCAGCTCTCCCAATGTCTCTGGAACACTTTCTAACCTTGCATTCTCACCAATCTATCAATGCAGGTTCCTTACTTTGTTTCTGACTTTTTCTTTTTCTTTTTTTTTTTCCCCCCCTTCATGGTATCAGAGATCAAACTCAGGACCTTGCATTTGCCAGACAAACATTTATTCCACTGAGCTATCCTCCATTCCACAAAGAGGGGGAATATTTAATTATTTCTACATTTTTTTCTTACTTTGAATTTGAGCCACCACTTCTTATTGCTTTACTTTCTTACTGAAGCTCAGCAGAAGACAAATCAATAAGTCAATAGCCTACACTATAAGGTAGGCACCGTGATCAGTATTGAGAACATAAAAATAAATAACACACCATTTCTACCCACAAAATGCCCAAAATCTAAAGGGTCTCAGGAAAGTCCCCTGTTATGCCAGTTTCCGATAAGGTGTCGCTTGTGCATTAGCTCATGAATGGACATGTCCTGATCTGCTTTTGTTTTACATGCGTGCCTTAGACAGTAAGTTGTGAGGGTCTACACTCTTGATAATCACCGAAGGAATTATATTGTACAGAATCTTACATTCAGTAATAGACTTAAGAAGCTTCCCTTTAATGGATTTATGACTCCCATAAAATAATTTTGAACAGCTTATTTTATGAGGAAACCAAACAGTCTGGTACACTAATAGACCAGGTTAGGAAAGTAACAGAAATTCTACAGTAGAATTTTGCATTCCAGCAATAAAGTAATGAACAAGTACTTTATCATCTCACACTAGCTCATATTCTGATTTCCCACCAGGGCCCAATTTTACCATTGAATTTTCACATTTGTTAGAATAAATTCATCCTGATATGGGTGAATGAGGTTTTTAAAAATTGCCTCTATAGGCAAAGCAAATGTGGAAAGGATTTGAAAGAAAGCAGAGAATGGGACAGGTACCTGGTTAGCCAGGACATCAGGACTCTAGTAGTCACAAAGTAAAGAGCTTTCCAACTATAGGTATGACCTCCAACTGTGCAGAATTTCTATGAGAATCAATTACTTTTTTTTATTTTTACCAATACGCATTTCTGAGTTGTTTATTGTGCTGTTGAAAGAGTGTTTTGCCAAATGAACTGCTATCCACATTTCTGCAAATGTACTATTGAAAGCAATTTAAAGAGGAAGCTCTAAAATAGTGGAATAAAAAAACAACAAATAAGCAATCTGTAGTACAAGCCTTAAATAAGACTAATTGGAAATAACCCAGCTCTTTGGATGTAACTGGTTCTTTCCATCCCCAGAAGCCATCACTAGAGGATTATGACTGCCACGGTCTAACCTGCTTCCTTCCGTTTTTAGGAAATTGGCTCTATTTACTTCTACTAAGCATTCTTTTATATCTGAAAGTGAAATCTGAAACAGAATGGCCAGTATTACACATAAGAAGCCTCATCTAACTCCTGATTTAGGTATTAATCTAAAAGGCAAAAAGATGACGCAGGAAATAGCCTCAAAGATAGAAAGGATGTTTCAGAGTGACTAAGCAGAAGGCCATTAAAATTTTCAAAAATGAAAAGAGAACATGAGTGTACAGACGAATGAGTCCTGGAGTACAGTAGACAGGATGTACAGGAAAGAGAAGGCAAGTGGGGACAGCCTACCCAGTGCCGCAGGTTTTAGTCCCCTAAGTATAATTTAACTGGAGCTGGCAGTTCATATTCCATCTCAACTACACAATACTTTTCTTAATTTAATGTAAATTAATCAATTTTGAAACTTCCCCCAGCAGAATAATATGTTGTTATAAAGGCGCTGGCCCTAGAATATCCTTCTTAAATTCATGTCTGTTTGTAGCTGGTGGCTTTAGGTAGGCAGTTACTTGTGCCTCAGTTTCTTCATCTGAAACTGGATGAAGCAATTGGACCAATTTCACAAAGTTGCAGTGATGCTTACTTGTTGCATGTACAAGTGTATTTATTGGTCAAGGTTTTACTTAGAGGAATAGAATAAATATAATATAAGGAATGAATATTAACACAAAATATACAATCTATAAGGAATTATAAGATTGGCTTACAATAGTCAGCCACAGAGTCAGATGAGGAAGTGTGCACAGGGTGTCTGCACACTCCAGACTGAAGAATTCAAATCTGAGGTCTGGACTTCACTGCAGCACTCCGTGTAAGTCTCTATCTGTTGGCTGATGGGTCTGTGATGGAAGACTGAAGTGTCTGTAATGGACGTTGAAGAGTCTGCAACGGATGGCGAAAGATCCAAGCTGGAGGCCAAAGAGTCTGTGCTGCAAGCCCAACGATGAAGTCCAGGCTGAATGTGAAGACTGAAACTTCTCCGACAAAGTGAAGTCTTGACTCCTTCAGCCCTTTAAAAAGTCTCTTTGTGCTCAGTTATTCTGATGTGGGCCCATTGTGCCCTAGGGTGGAACCAATCATACCCCAGGATGGGCCCTTGATCCCGCTCTAGGGAGAAAGCCAATCGTATCCTAGGCAGGCCCTGGTCATGCTCCAGGGAGGAACCAATTGTACCCCAGAGTGGGGCTCCCACCAACGGGGAACCAGGCTGCTGAGTCATTCAGCCAAGTTGACACATTGTATCAACCACTACAACAAGAAAAGCTCTTAACTATAACAAGATCTCATTCATTAGCTATTAAAATTGGAAAGCATATTAATCTTGTGGCAGCCAGCTTAAAGAGAAAGTTGTTCTATGGTAGAAAAAAAATGAAGGAAAGAGGAAATCTTCCGCCTCTGCGTTCCCGCGACTAACTTCCTGTCCCAGCCCAGCCCAAACCCCACCGCTGGGAGCTGAGCCTGCGCACCCGCTGCGGGTAAGCCCCTGCGCCCCTCT